>VYZP01031359.1:19162-32481 GCA_013400635.1 Hypocryptadius cinnamomeus | reverse complement strand
CACAGCTATGAGCACTCTCAGTGAGGATTGACCTCCACACACCTATGAGTTTATTTCAGCAGAGGAGGAAAGAACCAAAGAAAGAGTCCAGCCATGTGTCCTGTCTGATGCACTTTCTGCAGCTTAACCTGACAGTGTGAAAAATTAAAATCTGCCTTGTCTCATTGCACATGGCTTTTGAATGACATTCCCGAGGAATACATTAGTAAATAAATTATAACTGGAGTAAACTGAAGGACAAAAAGGCTTAAAAAAAAAGAGCAGTGCCCTGGCAAGAAGCCAACAAAAAGTAAGAACTACGCCTACTGCTACACTTCTTTCTGACTTCCGTAAGAAATGGATATTGACCAAAAGTCCTCCACACTTTATATACTATTCTGTGTTTCTTTTAAAATATCTGAGAATTTGCACTGCCAAATATGCCTGTATTTGTAAAACAGAGAGGAAACTGCAATTACTTGCCCATTTCTATCCCCTTAACCCAATACTCATTTTTTTCCTATTTCCCATAGGATTTCACAAGCTGCAAATGATGGAAGTGAGTTTTTTACCTGTAGGGATTGATGCTGTTCATCATAACCCAGGACCCAGAGGTAAGTCATTTTGTGTACAGTAATTGTTTGTAGGAAGAGCAGCCTTAAAACTGAATGACAGCTGAATTAGGGTTGCTGAGTACAACTTCCATCACCCCACTCTCTGTTCCATAAGCCTCATGGCAGCTTTCAGCCCTGTGTGATGAAATGCTGGTGGCTTTCCCAGACTGGAAGAAGAGAGAATTAGCTTTTCCTTTTCCTTCCTGGCTGAAGAGGAATGACCTTTCATTTGAACATGCTAAAGTGCAGGCAATTCCCACAGCCCTGTGCAGGCCTCCCTGCTACTCAGTGCTCCCTCAACCCATGTGTCATCTACAGGCTTTGCAGCAAGGACTTTTAATTGTCAATTTCTAATTAGAAAAAGCAAAAAAAAAAAACCCCAAAACTAAAAGCTGTTGGGGGACCCCACTGGATCAGCACTCAGATTCTCCTCTGCTCTTCTGGCTTTTCCCCTTCCACATGATGTGTAAAAGAGAAATGCCCCACAGAGCTGCACATCTGTAAAACAACCTCCAGTCTCATACACTGTGTTCAATTCAGAGCATGCAGGAGAAACACCAGCTTTGCCTGGCTTTGAAATCCCATCCCACAGAGAAGCTTCCAGGCTCTGGCAAAAGGAATAAGGAATCATTAAGACTGGAAAAGTCCATCAGCCCAGCACCACTCTGCTCCCCACGAAGCCAGCCCCTAAGTGCCACATCCATACATGTTTTGGAACATGTTCAGGTGACTCCACCACTGCCCTGGGCAGCCTGCTCCCAAGCCTGACAACTCTTTCCATGAAGATATTTTTCCTAATATCAAACCTAAACCACCCCTGGTGCAACTTGAGGTATTTCCCCCAGAATGGAGGAATTTCCTCCTCCCTAAGCTGCACCAAGGGAAATACAGGTTGGATATTAGAAGAAAGTTTTTTACAGAAAGGGTGATAAAGTACTGGAATGGCCTGCCCAGGGAGGTGGTGGAGTCACCATCCCTGGATGTGTTTAAAAAAAGACTGAATGTGGCACTTGGTGCCATGGTCTAGTTGTGGCGTTGGGACATGGGTTGGACTCCATGATCTTGAAGGTCTCTTCCAACCTGGTCATTCTGTGAATTCTGTGATATTCTCTGCTCTGTTGTGGAACCTGTAACACCCAGCACTGAGGGACTGAGAGTCCAGGTGCTGAATACACCTCCTACAACTCTGCTCAGTTCCCTTCCTTCTTTTCAGACAACTTCAGCTGCACATATGCAGTGTTTCAGCAGCACTAAGTTAAATCCCAGCTTGTCCATCAGTTAATAAACCGCTTTACTTTCCCACACAGAAACATCATGTTGCTCATCCTCTGTTTCGGTCACATAAATCCTTGTCACAGAGAAATACCTCTGTTTGCCTTGGCCCTTGCAAAACCAGTTGTTAGAGCTTCATAAGGCATCCCCTAACAGAGAACAATTTCTTCCTAATATTGAATCCAAATCTGCTCCTTTTTAGTTTAAAGCCATTCCTCCTTGTCCTATCACAATATACCCAAGTCAAAAGTGGCTATTCACAGAACTGAAAATCATTTAGGGGTTTGTTCTGGCTGTGTAAATTTCATCAAGCACCAAATACACAGTAAAAGAAATATCTCTGAAGAGAAAGGTTCTTATCCTTCTTTTAGCTCGGGTATTTAAACTCAAGGTCCATTAAAACCAGAGGAAACTACCACAGCAGGCTGATACCTATCCAAGAGGTAACAACTTCCATTTGCAAAAACAAAGCCCTCAAGTGACAACCCACAGTTCCAGAGTGATAGAGAAACCTGCTTATCTGCTCATTAAAAGACAATTCAGAAATAAATTCCTCATTCTGATGAACCAAATTACTAGCAAACAGAGAGCTATTAAATGCTACCTAATAAATCTCTGCAAGCCTCAGACTCTTATTTTCTTGATTGCATATGTAATAAATACCAAGAGCTCGAGGTAATACAATATACAAGAGGAGTGAATCATTTTTTGGCCTTAGGAAAGGAGATAATTTTAAAATGTTATGTAATCCTAACAGATTGACAGCTGAGGTAACCACCTCATGACAATCTATCTAAGGAACTATATGAAGCATGGCACTGTCCCAAAACTCCCTTCTCTGTCATCATTCATTCAGTGAAAACTCTCATCCATGTGCAACTTTTAATACTAGAAACTGCTTTCAGGATGGAAAGGAAAACTTTACCCAAATATGACCTAAGAAGCTTAAAGTACTGCCAGAAAAAAAGTGGAGAAGTCAATGAAAAGTAAAGAGGTTGTGGTGCAGTGAGTCCCAGGTACATCTTGTGGTACAGGTGACAGGAGGGCAGCTTCACAGCAGTGCCAGTTCCATGGGCTTCACCTGAGTAATGAAAGCCCCAGACAAGTAAAACCAGTTCTATTTTCACTGCAGTGCACCCTTTACTGAACACCAGGTTCCATTTTGCTCATAGGAGGGTGAGGTTGACTTCAAAAAGGAAAAGAAAGCTCCCCAACACTACCCAGGAGTGGGAGAATGAACTTCCAGCCCAAACCTCACCTAGAGCAGCACAGAGGGAACACTGGGAGGAGAAAGAAAGGCTCTTCTGTGCGAGATTCCTCCTTGCACACATCCCACAGGCCTCCTGCCAGGAAATGTTAGTGTTTCTTCAGGATCAACAAATTATTGTAGCGTTAAACAAGAAGCAGAGGGAAGCGTTAACAGCCTATTCACAGCCAGGTAATTCTGATGGGAGTTACAGCTGGTAACACCTGCACACTCCTTTCCTTTAGCCCAAATGGCAAAGAGAGCCAGAAAAGGCTCTGTTGTACCCCCAGAGCTCACAAACATCTCCTCTGGCACCACAAAAGTCACACCAGCCCTGCCCACAGCTCTGCTCCAGCTCTGGGGGCTCTGAATTCACATGTGGAACAATCTGCATGGACCTTATGGCACCTCAGAGCACCACAGCCCTCCAAGCTCCAACAAAAATTTCTTTGAATCCTGTGGTTTTGTTGCTCAGTTCACCGCCCACCCATCAGCCTTCTCAAAACTTTATATTTACCTATAAAATTCAGTAGCAGCAGCTCAGGCCTTGTTACAGAGGTGACAGCTGAGAGGTACAGTCTCCATTGAAACCCTTGCAGCCCATCACTTTTAACCCCTTGAAGTTTAATTAAAGCTGTAGGAGGCACACATCACATTTGGCAATGTTTTATACAGGCAACCACTCACTGAAAACCTGAAAGGAAAAAAGATTGGTTCTTCTCACAGACACACACAAGGACAGAGACACACACTTCTACAATTTGGGCGTCTCAGCTCTAGATCCAAGACTTGAGACAGCCTGAAATTTTGACATGTGAATTTTTAACCAAAAACTTGTTAAAAATTGGAGTTAAATTTAAAAGCGCAGCCAGGAGCACCAGTCATCTTTAGTCTGGAAGGAGGCTAAAGTGCTCTGTAGGCAAACACTCCCAGAGCTCCACAGCAATGGGAGGAGATGCTGATACACAGGAGCTGAGTCAGATGGGGAATAGGCAGCTTGAGAGCATCTGCAGAGCAGAATGGATGAGAGCTCTGCTGTGATGAGTCACCAGAGAGACGCAGGAAATGAGGATTACTCAAAACAGGAACCATTATCAGAGCAACATTATGTTTTATAATGGGAAATTAATGTTTTATTCAAGTGATATTTGCTAGATATAATTCCCAGTATCCAAGCGAGTCTAGAACTCCAGCTCCACCTTGGATCTGATTTTTTGCCCAGTTGTGAACTCCCTCAGTTGCACAAGCCTCTTGATTGGGCCTTTTCACAGGCTGGGGAGCTGAATGGCATGAATGGGATTTATCATATATAATGAGATGAAGACGTGGATGAACAGGGTTTTGGGGTTCTTAATAGATAAAAGCTCGTGGATGAACAGGGTTTTGGGGTTCTTAATAGATAAAAGCTCTTTGGGAACAAACGTTTATCCCAGTACATGGTATAAAAGATAAATAAGCACTATAAAATCTCCCATAGATTTTAGGAAGGACTGAACCTCAAAGAATATCCAGCTCCAGCCTTATCTAGAAATGCAAACAGTTTAAGGGGGTGGTTGTTGTCCACAGCCTGCAAGTAATTGAACACTAATTCTCTACCACCTACAGAGCAAGAAACTGGAGAGGAAACATGGCACATTGCTAAGTGTGCACTTTTCAGTCAGATTCTGCATCTCCATCCTCCTCACCCAGCCCTGCAGACCTGCCCTCCCCACCCCAAACCCAGAGATGACACCAGAGAGCCCCAAAGGCACAGGGACAGATTGTTATCTCAAAATAAGGCATTTCCAGAGTCAGCAGCAATTGTCCCAAAACATTCATCCAACCGGAGGCTAGGGAGAAACATTTCCAATTCCCTCAAGTGGGGCTCTCATCTGTGATAACTAAATCCTTGAAAAGACCTTCATTCATTTCACCACAACATTTTCCACATTATTTGCAGAGTTTTTTTCACTGAAAGAAGATGAAAGGCTTAGTTGCCTTATCTGTAATTAGACATGCATTTGCTACACATTCCTGGGACAAATAAACCAAATTTACCTTAATAGGGCGCTTTTATCCAGCTGAACTACTTTAAATTTGCTGCTGCTTTGTTGCACAGTAACATTTCACAAATAAAAACCAAACCCAGTGCCACGAAAGCAGCATTCCATGGCGTTTTTCCAGCTCTACAGACCTCCCGGGGCAAAAAAAGGAGGGAAGTGTTTGAAGCATGAAGGATTTTTCCCTTCCCAGTCTCCAGACCCAAGCAAAGCCTTGCTGGAGCTGCCTGGTGACATCAAACACATCCAGACATCCCCATCCTGGGCTGAATCCCTGCAGCACCACAGTTTTGTGGGGCTCCTCTAGCCCACCCCAAGGATGGCTTTGGAGGACACACTCCAAGCTTGGGCCAGACTTCTATTTTCAATTTAGACAAGTATCTATGGCAACTGTGGGGCTATTTTAAACTATTCTCATTTAGCCACCTCCAGGCTGAATGTTAAATAGACACAAAACCCCAGCCCACCCCATCAGGCGCTCCTCTAACAGCTCAGGGCATGTGACAGAGCAGGACACTCCTGCCTGCTCCTCTCCCTTCTCCTGCAGAACATTCCAGCAAGGCTTCCTTTGCCCTCTCTAGTGACTTCTGTGGGTCTCAGCAAAAGAAATGCCTTGGTTTGGTTCTCATCCCCTCAAGCTGTCTGATTCCTCTTTGGTTCTTCCTTGTTACAGTGACCTCGGGTGCTGCAGGTGCACCCAAGGAAAACTGCTGGGAAAGGTATTCCCAGACCCTGCTGGGAGAGGTATTCTCAGACCCTGCTGGGAGAGGTATTCCCAGACCCTGCTGGGAAAGGTATTCCCAGACCCTGCTGGGAGAGGTATTCCCAGAACCTGCTGGGAGAGGTATTCCCAGACCCTGCTGGGAAAGGTATTCCCAGACCCTGCTGGGAGAGGTATTCCCAGACCCTGCTGGGAGAGGTATTCCCAGACCCTGCTGGGAAAGGTATTCCCAGACCCTGCTGGGAGAGGTGTTCCCAGACCCTGCTGGGAGAGGTATTCCCAGACCCTGCTGGGAAAGGTATTCCCAGACCCTGCTGGGAGAGGTATTCCCAGACCCTGCTGGGAGAGGTATTCCCAGACCCTGCTGGGAAAGGTATTCCCAGACCCTGCTGGGAGAGGTGTTCCCAGACCCTGCTGGGAGAGGTATTCCCAGACCCTGCTGGGAAAGGTATTCCCAGACCCTGCTGGGAGAGGTATTCCCAGACCCTGCTGGGAGAGGTATTCCCAGACCCTGCTGGGAAAGGTATTCCCAGACCCTGCTGGGAGAGGTGTTCCCAGACCCTGCTGGGAGAGGTATTCCCAGACCCTGCTGGGAAAGGTATTCCCAGACCCTGCTGGGAGAGGTGTTCCCAGACCCTGCTGGGAGAGGTATTCCCAGACCCTGCTGGGAAAGGTGCTCCCAGACCCTGCTGGGAGAGGTATTCCCAGACCCTGCTGGGAGAGGTATTCCCAGACCCTGCTGGGAGAGGTATTCCCAGACCCTGCTGGGAAAGGTGCTCCCAGGCCCTGCTGGGAAAGGTGCTCCCAGACCCTGCTGGGAGAGGTATTCCCAGACTCTGCTGGGAGAGGTATTCCCAGACCCTGCTGGGAGAGGTATTCCCAGACCCTGCTGGGAAAGGTGCTCCCAGGCTCCCAGCCACCCCACCACAGCCCTGCCAGCCCCCACCCTGCGTGAGGGCCTTGGTGGCTGGGGAAGGACTGCAACTGCAGTGGAGCAGAAACATGAACCACAGAATCCCAGAATGGGTTGAGTTGGGTTGGAAGGGATCTCTGAAAGCCCATCCAGTGTCACCCCTGCCATGGACAGGGACACCTTCCACTGTCCCAGGCTGCTCCCAGCCCTGTCCAGCCTGGCCTTGGATACTGCCAGGGATCCAGGGGCAGCCACAGCTGCTCTGGGCACCCTGTGCCAGGGCCTGCCCAGCCTCACAGGGAACAATTCCTTCCAAACATCTCATCTAAATGGGAAAGTCTAATGAACAGCTTTTAATTTGCTCTCTTCTTACAGGGTCGGTGCATTTTGTTTGGTTTTAAATATTTGAGATTTAGTTTTCCTCTCTGAGGAAAACTGTGAGTCTCCTATTTTTCTAAAAAACGTGTTTTAAATGAAAGTTGATGGCTTAGGGCAGCCACAGGACTCCAGGGAATGGAACCTTACAAATAACCTCGTATATTGGATTATTGGAAACATGTTGTAGAATTTGGCACTCCTTTAATTTCGTAGGTGATGTCCAAGGCATATATTTCCATGCTGGGAAGAGTTTATTCTTTACAAGCACAACACCTGATAAAGAACTTTAACCTCATTCTAGATTAACGCTCTTCCTTGTTCTGAACATGACTTGCCACAAAAGGCAGAAATCTGTCAAATTAATCCGTTTGCATAACTGGCAGTTATGTAAGAAAAATGCAGCTAAACAGGAAGCCAGGTGCAGTCTGTTTACACATCCCTGTTATCAAGCTAGAGTCACAAATGTGTGCTGTGCTGTGTTTGCTTTGCAAACCAGGCCCTACTTTTCATCACTTTGAGGATTTTCTGAGCCCTGGGGCTCAGCTCAGCTCCCCAAGCAAAGGTTCCCTGTTTCACCTCCCCTGGCTTGACCTCCAGTGACCAAACCCCTGGGGCTCTGCAGCACCTCACTTTTAAGGGGCATGCCAAAATTTCCATCTGTCCATATGCCAAGTGTTTACATTGAGCCAGCCAGCATTCCCACAGCACCACACACACCTGTGGAGAAATTCTGCCACTTCTAAATTCCTGTTTACAAAGGTTTTATTTTCAATTACATAAATTGTGGCAACAGCCATCACTGCTTCAGAACTGAACTCTCTGCTGCTTGACAGACTAATTCAGGGAAGGTGTTAGGAGCTATTTTAGCATCTGATGAAGGTGCATTTTTAGTCCACACAAGCAGTTAAAAGCTGCTCAGCAGTTTGAAAGTTATCAACCAAGTTTACTACCAGCCAATAAGAAAAGAGGGCAAACAAGATAAAGGCATCTTCCAGCCTCAGCACACAGCTCTCCAGCACACACCCGAAATTCCTCTGCACCTTTTTTAAGGCATTTGATACCTTTGATACACACACATGTGCCCAGCAGAGTTGGCTGCATTGACACACTCATCCTGCACGCTGTGGGTAATGTCTGTGCTGGACACCACTTTAACTCCTGTTCTAGGGCCCAGCCTGCACATCCACACATGAGGGCACAGCTTTGTGCTGACTCCCCCAGCTGCACATACAGCCAGGCCTCTGAGCTGGACTGAAGGAGCCCACATGGAGCCACCTTCTCTAAATTACACCAAGATACTGAATTAATAAAGGTTAAACTTTACGTTCTCTGCCCCACAAGAGGCAGGGCCAAACAAGCCTGCACTGTACACTAGAACTGATGGAGCAGCAGAGAGGGGACAGGTTATGAGAGCAGATAATTTGCTTTTCATCCTTGGGAGAATGCACAGATAAGGCAACACATAGTCCATACTGAGAGTGCTGTGGGCTACTACACCAAAAACATCCTCAACACCCATTGCCAGCCTGGCTTCTCCTTGCACTGCACCAACACTTGTTCCCTCTCACTTGCCATGAGCTTTGGCAGCTTTCAGGTTCTGAATCTGGAGCAGATTCAAGCAGCAAAAGGAAAATCTCAGCAAGGTGGCAGCAAACAGCCAGCCAAAACAAATGAGAAGGGGTTATGAAACCTCCCTGGTTCATCTTAGGGAACAGAATCAATCACCACACCATCAGCAGTGTGCTCCCCTGGCCCTCCAGGAAATAGACTCTTTCCTGAACTTGCAGGAGAGTGAGAGAGCTTGGACTTGATGATCTCTGAGGTCTTAGTTTCTAACCTTATTGATTATTTGATTCTTTTAGATATATACACATTATACATACATACGTTTCTTGCCATTAAAATATAAAATAGGAAACTGCTGTGACGATTTCTTCACTAATACCAGGACTACAGCAAACTAAGCCAAGACTTGCTCCAAGACAAGCAGCACTCTGACCTAGTATGAATGCAGCACACAGGACAATTCTCATGCTATATACTCAGACAATTGTGCAATTCCTCTGGGTCTAAAACTGACCACATGGCACAAAACTGACCACAGTCCAGATATTTATGTTCAAGGGCATGATTAACTTTCTGTGGGAGTCTGAAGCTGTCTGTGCCACATTTGAAACACAGCAGAGAATCTCAGTTCTGTGACACTGGCAAGGGTGGGGGAAGCATATTAATCAATCAACACCAGCTCTTCTTTCCCAAAGGAATGTGTTTGGTGATGCTGGATGAGCAAGCATTAAGTCCTTTCCTGCCTGTCATGGGAAGGGGAGCTCACTTGTGACCCTCAGCACCATGTGGTGCCAGCGGCCCTGTGCTATCAACTGCATGGCCATAAATGTCCATTACCCACACATTCAGTTTGGGGAATTTACAAACAAAAGAGACAAATGGCTAAAATAATGTATTTATATAGTGATCATATGGTTTATGAAGTATTCGTTTACTATAGATTAACTCTTGAGTTCTGGGAGAGGAATTGGAGTCTGACCAAAAAATATAACAAACAACTAAGTGCTTTGTTACTGCAAAGGAAGCCTTGTGAAGTGAGAGCAACTGCTGTATGCCTATGTGAGATGTAAGGAGTTCTTTAAGACAGCATTTCATTTTTAAGATTTCTGATGCTTAACAGTTGCCCTTCATCATTTTAAAGTAATGTCAAGGGAGCGATACAGCTAAAATGAGTGTATACCTCACTGAAACTAATGGGCTTAACATGGCATTGACAAGACAGGGTCTGACCTTCAGTGTCTTTTTTCAAGGAACATTATTGACTCCATTTAAAAGCTGACTAACAAGCAAGCACTCTCTCTGAAATAGCAGGGTCAGATTTCAAAGCTGTGTAAATCTGCTCACCATACCATGAGGAGACTTCAGTATTACCTAATAAAGGTCAGAACCCATGGTTGAAGGCTTTGTGCAGACAAACAGCAGTGCTGATGATGCACTGGCTCTCTGCATGGTCCAGAGTGAGAATGGGGACTTGGGACTGAAGGCTCAAGGAGGCTCAGCCTCAGCCCTGCAGTGCTGAGCTGTTCATCCTCCCCACAGGAGGGTACCAGTGCTCAGCCTGAACTGCCCTCTCAGCCACATGCTACAATTTCTCCACTTACCAAATTATTCACCCTGGAAAGCAAATGTAACTGGCTGACTCCAAAAGCTGCTGTTCATTTTAACTGGCTGTTTACATTCCTCCAGAGTAAGGAAATCAGCAGTGCAATTCTTTTTTCACCTCAGCTGGTTAGCTTCACGTGGTACCAGGGCAGTGAGAGTCCCTGCCTGTCCCACAACTTGTTCTTGGCCACGCCACAGCACGAACCTGCTCCTCTTGTCCCTGGGGGCCAAGGGTGAGGGAGAAAGAGCACAGACACCACCAGGAAAATTTTCCCAGGACCATAGGCTGAGCAAGCCAAAAGTCTGTACTTCAAGAACACATGCAAAGCACATTCATCACTTTAATGCATCGCCCAAAACTTCTGGCACCACAGCACAAGATTTTGGAAAGTCTCCGCATTTATCTTCCACCAGCAAAACCACCATAGTCAATCCAAACTGACTGAAACTCAACATTTATGGAACCTTCTAATGTAAAGCCAGCCATCACTGATGGTCACTACGCATTTATTTTGATTTCAATGCCGTGAGTTCAGACAATGCTTATCAACTTTGATCCAGAACCAGGAAAAGTACAAATTTTATCGTTATTACATGAGACATTACTTAAGTGTATGTTATCTTCAATGCAAACAGTTCCTCAGAGTGAGTATCTTACAAAATCATTCAGCTAGAACACTGTAGGTTTGAATCTGGAAATGAAAACTACTAGTAATACCATGCAAGGCAATTCCAACACCAGGAAAATTAATGAACATTGCAGAGGAAGGATTCTTGGATAAGAGGGAGAACTATATTAATCTTCAGCTGCTTATAGGCCATAAACAAGATGTTTTATAGACATAGCTGCAGAATTACAGTCGGGTGTAAGGAAGCTTTAAAGCCATCAGCTGGAAGCTTGGTAGCCAAACCCTGACAGCACTTGGCAGGGATGTGGGATGGGTGTAGGGCTCTCTGTGCCACCAAGCACACAGTGCATTGCCTTCACGCTCTTATCCAGAAGCCTTCTCACAGTCATTATTAAAAGTAGAGGAAAGAAAAAAAAGACTCCTTAAACACCATTAAACTTGCTCAGAGTTTCTTGTTCTGCTTGTTCAATGCAGAAGAACTCTTTAACCTTATGGAAAGAACTGTAAGAAACCACCACTATATAAGCTCCATTCTCAGGACAAAGATATGTTTTCACATATTTTCATTTTGTAGTCATGAAGTTCACTTTTGGAATGACAGACTAGACAAGTTTGGACACGAGTCCCCTCCAGACAAGGCTCTGCTCTCCCAGCTCGTCTGGCCAGAGTGCAGAGTGTGCTTTGCTGTTCAATGTTTGCTTTCAAGGGAATTCTCCTCCCCACCAAGGTAACATTTGTGTGCCTGGAATGTCTTTTCCCTGTGCCATCACCATGCAGGAGGTTTGCTATTGAGTATAACAAATGCTGTGCTACAAACCACTGACAAAACGTAATGGGCTCCTAAGTCCCTGCAGGATGTCTACATCAGAATAAAAGAAGCACTTTCGCCGATTCACTTCATACAAGATGTATAACTCCCTAATATTGATCAATTTAACTTGTGCTCAGAAAATTATTCCAGCAAGTAGCACATACAATGTCTTTGAAGACCCAGGCTGAAATTAACATAAAATAGTGAGAGGTTACAAGAGAAGGAAACTGAGGTACAGCCAGATGTTCTTGTTGCAAGAGCTCATTCATCTTCTTCTCAATTCTTTTTCACTGCCTAGGAGCCAGCTCCAGTCAAATCCCAGCTCCCCTGCTCCAAACACAGCTGATGCTGCTGCTTTCAGAGAATGTAATGAGGAGGTGAGTGCTATTACAGACCAGTGCCAGACTGGAGCCCTCACACGGAGCTAGGGGGATTATTACACAAAAAGCACCTCAGTGCCATTCCGAGACCAGAATATATTGCATCAAATTGGCTGAAAATTTTCTGGACCATGTAAGACATCCATGGAAAGTTCCTTTTTTTACACCCATACTCTGTTCCTTTTCAACAGCACTCACTGATGACCCTGTACTGAGCACACACTTGCTTTTCCAGTTGATTTAGATTTGGTAACCTGTTGACTTCCCTTACACCACTGGAGGCATGTCTGCCTGCATTTCTTCCCTGCAGCTCTCACAGAAGAGCTCCTGTACTGGTCCCCAGTGTCTGGTGGCCAACACCAGGCTGGCTGCAGGGTCCCCACACCAAGTCCCCACGCTCAGCAGCAGCCCCCACAGCTTCCACAAACAACATTTCTACAGAGTGACCTCATGAAATAAAGTTCATCCTAAGCAATCACAACCCTTACCCCTGAGCCATTCTCACACACCCAATTGAGGTAACCTTGGTGGAAGGGTGTTCAGGACTAACACACACCTACTCCTTGGGCAGTACAGGTCACTGCAGCTGCAAGCAGTCACTTGCCCTGTGCATGGCAGCAGCAAGGCCATGAGTTCTCATATGATGATTTTCATTATTTTCATTATTTTTAAGATGTGTAGTTTACACACAGGAACAGCTCACAAAAGCATCAACTTTTACACCTTTTAAAAGTTACTGATGCAAATCCTCCCCTCTCAGGCAACTCTTTGTACTGTTAAAAGCTTTTAAACCCAGAGCTGTTGAAGCCATAAACGTTTATTTTAGTACTTGGTAATTCAAAACTATGGTCAAACAACTCTGAGCCCTTCTGAACACAATCGGCCTCCCTGTGGTTCACAACAGCACCACAAAAGCAAGCAGCACTCAGAAACCAAGGGGAAGGAATTACTGCTCGGGGGTTTGTGTGAATGGCCCCATTTCTGGTGTAGGAAGGGTTGGAGAAACTGCAGCCAGAAGTACAGGAGCCAGAGCTGGAGAGGGGCAGGCAGGGCTGGAGAGGGCAGGCAGGGCTGGAGAGGGCAGGCAGGGCTGGAGAGGACAGGACAGGCAGGGCTGGAGAGGACAGGCAGGGCTGGAGAGGGCAGGCAGGGCTGGAGAGGGCAGGCAG
>VYZP01031359.1:0-18937 GCA_013400635.1 Hypocryptadius cinnamomeus | reverse complement strand
AGGGCAGGCAGGGCTGGAGAGGACAGGGCAGGCAGGGCTGGAGAGGACAGGGCAGGCAGGGCTGGAGAGGACAGGGCAGGCAGGGCTGGAGAGGGGCAGGCAGGGCTGGAGAGGGCAGGCATGGCTGGAGAGGGCAGGCAGGGCGGCCCCAGCACGAGCCCCCTGCCCACCCTGGCTGCCCAGCCTCCCCTCCCACCCCACTGCACCCACCTGAGCCACTGCCCCCATCTCACAGCCACCTCATCACCATCAGCCACCCCATCACCACCAGAGCATCCCAGGATGGAGGGAAAGCAGCAATTCCAGCAGGCAGTGACCAGCTGCAGGCACGGTGACTCTGGAATGCTGCTGCTTACAAACCTGCAGGGTGCTTGGTGTGTCCCAGACAACCACATGTAGTGCTGGAGCAAGGCAGGTGGCTCCTGGGGGGCTCTGCAGCTCCCTGGCCCCTGGCAAAGGCAGGGAAAGGGGAAATGTGCAGAGGAGGTTTGTTGGCCCTAAATACAGCACAAATACCTCTTTCTCCTACCCCTCTCCCAGCCTTTGGCTGAGCATAAACACCCCCAGTGCTTTGGGATGGCGATTTAGGACTTTCTGGTGGCTTTGGAAAGGAATTGGTCATCTCAAGCAGAGCACAGACAGACTGGGAACAGTCAAGAAAACATAAAACCTGCTCACACATAAGGGGATCTTTATAAAATTCCAATTACTTGCTGGCGTGTCACCTAAGAATCCCTGAGAGGTAAAAGATATTGCTCGCTGTGAGGCCCGGGGTAATGAAATTACAAATCCTTTCATGAGTAAGCATATGCTAGAAAGCTACGTTTATTTGGCCTACATATTTGAAACTGTTCAAAAGGTTATTGTCTCACAAAATCTGGATCAGGAATTACTACTTATACTTTCCTTTCTCTAACAAGGAGCTATATTCAGAGTCAGTTTTAATTCCTCGGTGATCGATTAGAATAACAGACACATTACTGCAAAGAAGTCTCATTTAAATTCTGTTTTCTGAAGGAGTATCAATCATGCATACAAAAAAAAATACACTCTCGGATACTCACTATAAATAGCCAGCAAATGGAGTCCCCTCGAGAAACCTGGTGAGCCCAACAGCCTCGTCTGTTCAAATGGGTAATTAATTTATACAAAAAAACTCCCATCTTATTTTCATACTTTGTCTGCAGCATGTTTGAATTTCAGAACTGAGATTCAATGTTCTTGTTGCAAACCATGGATGGAGCTGACTTTGCATAAATAATGATTTTTACCTTGACAGAACAGGTACATGAGATGGGTTTTCAAAGGTATTTTGATGTCATCCTAGGTTGGGTGCCCAACTCCAGTTGTATTATGGCAACAATTTGAGATTTAAACCATCTTAGTATCTAAACACCCTGAAGGCAAGGATATCTGAAACCCTCCTGTGTTCAGTGTCCCTGTGGAATGCCTGTCCACGCAGGCACTGCCCTGGCTTTGTGCTGCAGGGAGGATGGGTCTCCCCTGCACGTCCCAGCCAGGTGTGAATGCTCCATCCTGTTCCACTTTCAGTCATCCTCTGCACATTCCCTTGGTGCCAGCACTGAGCACAATGGATTTCCTTACACAGAACACCCCCAGCCAGCTGTGTGAGTAACTCCCTGCGCTGCAGCACCAACAGCCCAGGGTATAATGCACTGTCAGCAGAGGAAGACTGACTGCACCTCAGCAGCACATAGAGCTGGGTGTGGGACAAGAACTGTACTCTTCAGAGGGTATTTAACGGAGGCAGGACTGGCAGGAGCTCCAGGAACACATGTTTGTCCCACCTTGTGGACTGTACCTGCCCATTGTGGTCCCCAGTGATTTACACTGCAGGCAGCAGCTGTTACTTTTATTTTATGAGTAACACAGGAAGATGGAGAGGCACCTTCTCTGTTTATGAGATTGGCAGGCACTGGGGTTTGAAAAGAAAAGAACTGAAGATCTGAGCATTTCTTAAATTATTTTGGTTCTTAGAAGTCAACAGACACCTGACTATGACAGGCTACACAGCTTTTAGCAAAGCATGGCACCCAGTCTTGGCATTCTGCATACCAGGCTTGTGCCTGCATCACCACACAGATCTTTGCAGCTTTAAAAAGGACCATCTAAACTATACTTTCTAACTAAAGACCACTATTCAATATACAGCTATGGCTTAAAACACTCTTTAAGATAAGGAGCAAAACAGCCCCATAAAAGCCTGACACAAAAGTATTGGTAGCCAGGAGCTCATGACCTGTGGTTAACATCTCTGTTTTAGAAGGAAGATGCACATGAGGAATGGGAGAAAAATGGTAGTGAGGAGGGTTTGGGCTCTACAGGGGAATTCCTGCAAAGAATAACATTGCCAGTGCAGAGCCTGCAGCTCTGAGAGGCACCCTGAAGCCCAGCCAGCTGGAAAAGCAACAGCAGGATCTGACCCACAGCAGCTCCCAAAACACAGCCAGGCAAGCAGCAGCCATGCAGCAACACGTCCAGAGCCGTCACCCAGACACAAACCCCAAAGCACTGGCACTGACCCCGAAAGCACGCCCCTGGCTAGGACAGGTCTGGACACCGGGAATTCGGCTGCTGCCTGCGTGCCTGGGGCCCCCCAGCCCTGCTCCCATCCCTGACAGGGGACTGCTCCCAACCCTCACATGGGACTGCTCCCATTCCTCACAGGGGACTGCTCCCATCCCTGACATGGGACTGCTCCCATCCCTGACACGGGACTGCTCCCAGCACTGGATACAGACCTAATGGAAAGCAAGAGCTGAGGAAGCAGAGATCCAGGTCACATCTGGCTGTCTGTGCCTGCAGATTGGATACTCTGGCTACTGTTTATTGCAGAATCTGCAAACAGTTACTCTGAGTGCACTCCTCTGTGTCATTTGGGTAGTTTGGGTTTTCCTTGCATCCTCTGCTAACAAATCCATGCCTGAGGTGACAAGGGAAGGGCACATGGAAGGCTGCACACCAGCAGCTGTGAGGGAATCAGCCCCCACATATCATACATGCGATGTTTTCATTAATAGAAATGGTTGAATTATTTCCATTTTTCCTTCTAAACCAGCATCTGGCTGCCTAATAAAGTACAAAGGCCATTTTTGGCAGAACAGATAGACATTTTTTAATTTTCTAGTATTTTAGTCTTCCTCTTTCTGCAAGTATCTCAAACTGCCTTATTCCCATTCGTGCTACCTCAGAACTCCGACTACCAAAGGAACCACTGAACACTGTCACCCAGGGCTGTAATTAATGCTGATTCACACTTGCTGGCCCAGAGGCTTTTTCTTCTCATACACCAGTCTCCTGAGGTTTATTTTTATTCCTCAGATATCCTATTTTGAGGCCTCAAAGCTGATTTCTTCCTGTTGCAGAAAGGACTGGAATAAAGTAGAGAACACGGGATTAAGCCTGAGGTAATTCAAGTAAAAATATCACCTCACCTGATAGCAAAAAAAACCAAACTAATTGCAAAGAAAGTTTGTTTCTGAAGGACCATGCAAGCATTCTCCCACCTCCAGTGCTTTTTATGGTGGCAGTAAGAGGGACAAAGGGTGGGTGTGCTCAGGGAATGCTTCCAAACCCTCACTGCAGGTCTGCTTTCACAGAGTCATAGAATATCCAGGAAGAGACCAAAAGTCTCTCTATCAAGTCCAGCTCCTGGACCTGCACATGGATCTGTCTGTCCTCATTTCGGAAATTCAAGGTCATCTTTCTCCAGGAGTTTCAGAATCAGCAAACATGCAGCAGATGGGTGGGTTGGAATCTCAGCTACATCCTCAGAAGTTTCACAGGAGCCTCCCAGAAGCTCCTGCCTGGGCAGGATTCACCTGCAATAAATGCCACTCTCAGATCCACTGATCTCAGCTCCGAAACTGGTGCAATTCACTCCAGCTCGAGAACAATTATCTTTATCTCTAAAAGCCACATCGGTAAAAAAAAAAAGACCAGTCATGCAGGAGTTTAAGTGGAAAAACACCTCCACTCTGAAACATGACAGGTCCAGCTAGATCCAAACTGCTGCTGAGCCTGCCAAAACCAGAATGCAAATCATAAAACATTCACAGTGAGGCTGCTTGCTACCTGAGTTACATTTATCCAAGGAACAGCACTCTACTGCCAGAGCGTGGGGAAATGGAAGAAAGTGGGAAAATCATAACAGAATTTGACACTAAGTTCTTGAAATATGTTTCAGTCAGCCCTGCCCTGATCAGGGCATTTTTAGGATGAAGAAATAGGCAATACAGAAATTAAAATTCCCCCCATTTGCTGCTCTTGCAGTAAGTGACAGGGTAAGATAAATGTTTGGAGAGAGACTGTATAAAGAGAACAGTCTCCATTAATCTCCTCCCTTCCCATGGTGAAAGCACTTAATTCGCACTTTCTCAGCTGAGTAATTACCTCTGCTGTACACTTACAGCTCCTTTAGGAATGGAGTAGCTGATGTGAACACAGGGCAATACTACAGATGAAAAACAATGCTAAAAAGAAGAAAGAAAACCAAACCATGAAATTAACCTTTCCTGAGCACCAGAGTTCCATGTTGTTTCCACCATTAGATTACATACCAACCAGCAAAGATTTGGGAGATGAAAACTCAGCTACATATAAAACCAAAGTGAGATATGTAAAATACAAGTAATGAAGCCAAGTTTTTAACCAAAAGCATCAGGACTCAAGCACAGCAGAATTCTGGGGCCAGGATACAGCTAAACAGGAGGAACCAATGCAACAGCCACCTAACTTGGGCTGAAAGTCTCTCTGGAAGCTCCCAAACTTTTCTAAACTCTGGGGAAAAAGAAACACTAAACAAAACATAGAAATAAATCTAGAATGGCCGTAGAGTCACAGAAATGTACTCCAGAGCACTCTGCTGAGAGTTGGTCGAACAGAACCCTGCACACTGCCAGACTGGTTGCAGCCTCATTAGGGAACAGCACAACAACCCCACAGGCTCTGAAAACCAGGGGATTGATGTAGTTTACACCATGCTGACAATTCCTGAAGGGAGAAAAGAAGTTATTTGGCAATTCTGGTAGATTTTGTCATTTTATAGTTGGAAATACATGCACAAAATTTATGTTTTCATTCTGTATCTGTAGACGAGATTAATTTTTCTTTCAAGTCTGACTAATATCTTCACTCCCCCTCCACCGCTGGCTCAGGAGTCACCAAAGATACAAGATGTATGTGTTTTATTACTTGAAACACATGGAGCTACTCCCATGAATCACAACCACGCCAATCAAAACAGCAGAATGAGTGGAAGCACTGCTATCCCTAGGCACGAGCACTGGTCATGGCAAGAGAGAGCCCTCATTTTTGGACAGGGTGCTGTAGTTCCATACAGATCTTCCACCAACATTCCTGATGGCAATGGTGGGGCAGATTAGGGGCTGCCTGGCCAGGTCCCGCCTGTCAGTGACTGTGGGTGATGGACATGGTGGTACCAGTGCTGGCTCCCAAAACATGTAGCAGCTCTGTGGGGCAGGGAAGCAGCAGCCTTGGAGCTGCAGCATCTACAGCCAGTCAGAGAGTTGTGTGCTCCCATGGGACATTTATTTCTCATTTCTACCTCTGCAATATTTAAAGGAAATTGCAGGTATTTCAGCTAAGGGGAAAATGGCACCCAGTGATTCCCAAGCCTGCTTCTGCCAGCTGAACAATTCATGCCTGACATGCCATCCACCACATCTTGCTCCAGGCACCTCAACCTATTCCACCCCCCAACCAGACCTGTCTCAGCCAAGCAGTTCCCAGGAATCACAGACTGCAAATCACCCAAGCAGACTCTAAAATTCAGTACTTAGTTCTGCTGCTGAACACTTTAACCCCAACACACTTTCTTAAACCCTCTCATTGAAAATTTCAGGGTGCTCCACCCATTTCTCCTTTTTTGAAAGAAGAAGAAAAGGCAATTTTATAAAAAAAAAAATCTTCTTTAAAGTTACATCAGGAAACAGGTTATTGTGTGTCAGTCCTAATTCAGGCCCATGTATCATACACAGCCTTGGTGCATGGCTCAGATTTTGAGGGAGGCTGAAGCAAATAAAAGGGAAGTTAAAGGAAAAGGAAAAAGCTGCCATCTCCATCCATGAACCTGGCACACTTTCTGTCTGAACAGCCAGGAGGTGCTGTGTGTGTCGGGACTGAGAGTCTGAGCTCCAAATCTGCTCTCCCCCTCCCATCTGCCTTAAACTTCTCCAGGAGATGGACTGGACAGCTCAAGATTTAAGGGCTACCGACACACAGCCCAGGAGAAATGCCACTGCCCAGGGACTCATCAGTATTCTCTGCAAGCATCCTCCAGCTGAGTCGTGGGAGAACATTTTGTGCTACATCTTGAAAGAGGAGGTACTGCTCTTGATTTGATGAAAAATGAATTGGAAATATGAGCTGCATATGTGCTAATTTACATCGATGAAGTTTGCATTCATTACAGTAATGAGCATTGCATAAAGTGTATAATCAACATTCCCTGCAGATGTCAAGAGGAATCCAGAGGCAGGGAGGAAATACGTATACTTGCCACAGCTGATCATAGACATCATAAACTTCCAGCCCCATAAAAACATAAAGCAAGAGAGAGCCCTTTTTCACCCTATTAGTCCTCAGGGATATTTGAGTGTATGTCTTCAGTTCTTGAACTAATGAGCTTACAATCATGAGATAAGTATTACAAGTGCTCTAAATATTTTTATTTAGAAAGTGAAAGCACAACTGTTTCACTTCCTTTCCACAAGACAAAAGCTACAAATGTGATTACACTGAGTTAGTAACTGGAGATAACTAATTAAATCCTTCTATGTAGAAGATGTTTCTTTAACATCACAACAGAAGTTAAAAGTAATTGAAGAAAAATGCCAGAGTTTAAGAAATCATCTGAAATAAAGTTAAAATATCAGAAAACCCCATCCACTGTCTGTGAAATCAAAGCAAGGTGGGCAACAGTGAAATGGTACCTGTTCTCTGTGAAATGAAACACAAACCACCTCCTGAGGGGATGGAAGAAAGGTTGGTGGTGGTTTGGTTGATTTCAAGGCCATGTGCAACAGTAAGAACAACACAGCAGAGGATGAGCACCAATGTTACCACGAGTAAGAGCACTCTAGACACCTACACTGGAGTTGTTCTTACCTTCTGGCAGCCTGGGGTTAGCGTGGATGGAGTTGGGGTCCCCGTCCTCCTCAGGATGGTACCGGTACAGCGTCTGCGACTGCTTTGGGGAGGACTGGCTGCGGTCTTCCTTCAGAGCAACAGGAGGAGAGGTTGTTGCACTGAACTTCACCTTGGGGAAATCATTCCCCTCAAGGCTTTCATGGGATGATCTTGCTGAGCTTGGCTCCGTAAAGTTCACCTCTTTCAGGCCCTGATACATGCTATTCTCTGGCTCTTCCTTCCTGGCATGCTTTTTCATTTTCGAGTGAGGGGTTCTTTCTTGCTCGTGCCTCTCTTTGTTCCCTTTAGGTCTCCTCTCCAACTCCTCCAGGTGCTGGGGTGTCTCGGTGGTGGCTGTGGTGTGCTGGGGAGGAGCCCCGGTGGTGGCTGGTGCCTCCTTGTGCGTCACCTGCTGGAGGGAGGGTTCCGTGGTGCGGGGCAGCCTGCGGCGCCCTCCACGCTCCGTGGCACCGCGGACCCCAGCAGGGCCCTGGGGCACCGGGGTGGTGCTGGGCGCCGCCGCGCCCTCGGTGTGGGGGTCAGCCGGGGCTGGCGCCGAGGGAGCCACGCTGGCCGCCAGGTAGTCATAGTCCTCACCCTGCTCTTGGCTGAGGCTCTCGTGCTCCAGGTGGGACGAGTAACTCCTGTACTTCTTTGGAGACTCCACCTGGGTGTTGTCTCCCTCGGAGGCCTCCTGGTCGTAGCTGTAGGGATCGTCGTAGTGCCGCTCGGGCTCGCCGTCCTCGGCGTCCCCCGGGCTGGCCGTGTTCAAGGAGAACGTGTCGCAGTCGGGCAGCTGGTAGCACATCAGCTCCCCGCCGGCGTTGGGGCAGTGGCAAACCTTGCAGGGGGGCATGTGGAAGGTGTGCCCCGCCACGTACTTCTGCCCCTCGTGCAGGCAGCCGATGCGGCCGCACTGGGGACACCCGTCCGCCGGCACCACTGCGTCGATGCAGTTCGGGGGAAGCTCCGGGCACAGCATGAACTGGCAGCTGATCTTGCCCCCTCCCTTGGGGCACGAGCACTCGGTGCTGCCAAAGTCCACGAAGTAGGACTGTCCCTCGGGCACCTTGCCGTTGACGAAGCCCACGTTGACGCAGTCGTAGTACTGGTAGCCCTCGCAGGTGCAGCCGTGCTGCAGGCACGTGGCGCAGCACTCGCCGGGCTCCAGCACGTCCTCGATGCAGTTCTCCAGGGCCTGGCACTCGGTGCCCGTGCAGTCCCTCTGTGCCTGGCAGCCACTCGTGCACAGCAGCACCAGGAGGAGGGCATTCCAAGGGCTCCTCTGCTGCCAGCTCCGGGCCCTGGCCATCGTCTTCCCGAAGGAAAGCGGCTCCGCTCCAACCTCGCACGTTCAGCCTTGGCTGCTCTCCTGGAAGGCTGGGGCTTCAGCTCCGAATCTGCAGCGGCCTCCTAAGTTACCTTTTCTCATAGATCCTGGAGTTATGAAAGAAAACTCTGTTAAAGACTACACTCAGCACATATCCTGTTAAACATTAGAGGTCTTTAAAAGTTGGGACAAAATCCAACATCTGGGAAACCTAAGGACAAAAATTAATCATAATGTCTTCCAAGCATTGGAGGCACTAAATTTGGAGTTGGATGCTTCCCCCACCCTTGTTCTGAAAAAAAAAAAGGAAGAAAAAATGGTTGTGACTGCTCTGTTTTGAATCTGTTGACAAAACATATATATTTCAATAAAAGGAAGGCCCTTCTTTATACTTCAATGCCTTTTTGTTAATCTTTCCAGCTAAAAAGATTTTTTGGCAGAGAATAAGTAAATACACTGTTCTTCCTCTGCAGATATGAGCTTAAGATAATTATTCTTTATGTTTTAATTACAAAGACTCAAATCTTAAGGAATTTTTATAGACAAAACTTAGCCTTGGGACGTGAGAATTTGTCTGTACACATGTTAACTCAAAATCTGGATTTTTTCTGCCTCCTACCCCCACTGAGCAATCTCTTGCACTTCAGTCTTCAGCATTAACAGTTATTTCTTTGCTCCAGCAGGGCTAAAATAGAACTTCTTTGTGTGTTGTGGTTACTTTGCGGTTACACATCGTACTAACTATCCTGTAATACATACTAAGGGCCGGATCCTCCGCTCACAGAGGTTGGCACAGCTCCACAGCAGGACTGTGGTGCACAAAGGGATTGACTCCAACTTCACTGGGGGACATTTGCAACAACTGAGGGTATGCCAGCACTGGCAACCACTTATTTTCGTTTTGACAACACCAGCAGTACTTTTTAGTGAATACTAAATGTTATACTATACTATGAACACACAATATACATCTATACATACATGAACTGCCATAACAACACTATTAAAATACCTTGAAGAGAAAATGGTTTGCTTTTTAATTACTAAGCCCTTTGAGCATCAAAAAGTTCAAGGGTTAATCAGCTGTTGTCCTTTATATCAAAATTATGCTCACAAAGCTACACAATTAACAGGGAAAACCACTTACAACAAAAAAACAATTTGCCTATAGAAATTTTATAGAACCAGCAATCTGATTATTTTCCCAGGACCCCTCCCATCATCAAAAAAACAACAACCCTAAAACATTTATCTAGGGGGTAAAATACAGCCACATCACCCAGAACAATGAACCACACACGCAAAAGCAGTTGTGCCAGAAAATCCATTCAGAAAGATTACTTTTCCCATTCAAAGGAGGCTTCCAACAAGTCTGCTCAGTCCCTCTGGCAAGAGGCCAGGCTGTGGGAAATGCGTGCCTGTTCTGATAAGATATGGACAAACCGTGCTAAGAATTTCCACAGTTCTGCCCTGGAATCCCAATTACTTCAGTACCTTATACAGAGACAGAATTCTTACAAATGTAGGTTTCCTACTACTAATTTGAGAATATTAGCTGAGTGTGCTAAAGGAGAGTGACTGAAAAATAAATTTGTCAGAAAATACAATAATAGGTTGGAACAATTTCACTTTTTCAGAATCTCACTGCTCTCAAAACCAGGCTACTTCTCATGAAGGAGAATTTTCAATATGTGGTGCTGAAATTAATTCTTCAGAATGCAGCCTGGGAATTAATAATTCATCCTGCTTTCAGCAGCTTTTCCAGGTAATCCAAATTTGTAATTGTTACATTGCTTTAGCTGGGAAATAATGAATGGGAGGACAACTACAGGTGACTTCTGTAAGGGGCCCACAGCAGGATTTTGTCACATCCCCTCCTGAAGTACCTCCTGGCTGTGATGCCTCAGTGCAAACCCCATGGGGAGGCAGCTGAGCTCAGCTCTGCCCTGGCCATATTCCCTTTTTTATATCAGGCTTCCCAGAGAGCCTCAGAACCCAGCGTGGGCCGTGTGTGTGTCAGAGGCACAGGTCTGGCAGCCTCAGTGTGCACCAGGGCAGGGCCAGGCATCACCTGTGGGACAGGTAAGGGGTGAGCTGGCATGAACACCCCCAGCCCAGCCAGCCCGTGCTGGGGCACAGCTCCAGGTCAATGGTTCCCCAAAACACATCAGGCACATGCTCAAACTCCCAAAAGAAACCCCTGTGCTGAAGCAAGAGGCAGAAAGCAGTCATCCCTCACAGGGAGATGTTCAAGGACTGAGGGTTCATCACAGGACAGTCCTGCTTTGGAGAAAGGAGTTGCTCCCCTGTGCTGTCACCCCCTGCCCCCTCACCCCACCCAAGGGTTTGTTTGCTTGCCTGGGTCACCACCAGTCCTTCCTCTGTTCCCATCCTTGCTCCCTTGCCTCTCACCCACGGAGAGCTCAGAGAGCTCGTGGCCAGCCCTGTCCCTGCCTCTCACACTCTCTGCTCCGTGCCCTGCTCAGTCCCCCCGTGCCTTCCTCTTCCCACCATTCCCAAACATCTCAGCATTTGGGTTTTCAGGCTGAACTGATAAGGCTGAAATCCTTATAAGCCCTTCCTCCATGAATAAGACCACAACCTTCCCTTTCCTCAGGCTCACTTTCCTTCCTCAGGGGCTCCTTGTTTTTGGTGCAATGACATCAACAAAAAGCATGTTTTTATTCCTTTAAACCACTACGTTTCCCTGTGCTTTCTCCATCTGTTTCCCGCACCCATCGCTCTCCCCAAACCATAAATTCACATTTCAAAGAA
This sequence comes from Hypocryptadius cinnamomeus, assembly GCA_013400635.1. Taxonomy (NCBI): domain Eukaryota; kingdom Metazoa; phylum Chordata; class Aves; order Passeriformes; family Zosteropidae; genus Hypocryptadius; species Hypocryptadius cinnamomeus. The sequence continues at coordinate 7,662 of VYZP01031359.1, read as the reverse complement.
ACAGCCTCTACCTCAGGCACAGAGAAAACCATCTTTGAGGGAAGCACAGACAGGGCTGCTGAGCCCCACAGAGCCCCCATCCCTGCACACAGAGCTGTGCTCCTGCCAGCCCCCGCAGCTGATGTGCTCCACCTCTGGACCCCTGCCCTGCCCCAACACTGCAACGATGCTCTGGAGACAGCAGCTCATTACTGGGGAATGGCATCAAAAGCTGGAGCTGTAAATAAAGGTCTCTGAACCAAGAGAGTAAAAACAATACACTATCTCTGTAGGACAGGGGAGTTTAATACCAGCAGATGTTATTGCAATAATTTGTTTCCATTAACTATTTTACTGCTTTCCCTGATGTCCTTTTACACAACTGGGGCAATACACAAGGGCTTCACTAAAATGAGAATTGGTTCTTTGTACTCTCACCAATGTCCTTCACCCACTCTTACCAACGTCACTAACTTTTGCTGTTCCGTTGAGTGACAAATTATGCCCTGCACACACAAAATAAAAGTTTTTCAAAGGCCCTGTTGAAAGCTTTACAGAGCTCTATAACAAGGGAACCATGTGCCAGCCGTGCCAGCCTTCATGCACTGCTTCATGTCCTAGGAGAATTCCATTCATGTCCATTGTGGAATTTCCTAACCTGTATATCCTGCTCTACTTTGGTTCAAGGGCTGACCCTGTTGGCTTTACTGGGTTTTACTGGGCCATTATTAAAGAAGTTGTTGCCATTCCTGTGCCTCCTGAGCAAGTAGGAGTGCCCATGCAAGAGAGGGGGAAATGCTCTGGACTGAGAGTGAGTCCCTCAAATTCTACCCACGTAAACATGTGAGGTAAACCAGCAGTAAATGGAGGATGGTCACACTGCTGCACTTCCTTATGCCTCAATTCCTTCTTTAAAAAGTATTCCTAGGAAAGGCAGAGTAAAGACACCTTATGGAAAACCAGCTTTAAAAACAGTCCAAATAAGCGTGAACTGCAGGCACACATTTTCATGGGAAAGGAAAGCAGATGAACCCAGTATCTGTGTGATGGGACATCGAAGGCAAACAGCAGCGGCCATCAAAATTGTAACTAGTCCTGGCTGAAAAACACCATATTCCTGTCTCCTGGCAGGGGAATAAAACAAGATTTCAAGATGCTTATTTCAATTCGGTTTAGGGCCAAAAAGTTATAAATTTTGACATTTTTGCAAAACAATATACTCCAAGTGATTTACTTCATTCAAAGCCATAACATAAAACCAAAAGGAAGAATGTTGACTTGATTAAAATTGTTCAGTCGTATTACTCTGAAATGTTGATGAAACCAGTGTGTTCCCACAGAAGATCTAGACATTTTAAATGTGCAACTTCTTTAAATTAAGAGGAGCATTTTATTGGGAGATTCTTTTTCCAGATGGTTTCATTTCAGTGCTGAACCAGAAAGCTTATTTTAGGTAAGCAGAGGTGACAGCAGGCACTCTACTTCAAAGATTTCACCCAAAGACAACATCTCCGTGTGAAGGGTGCCCCACACACATACAGAAGGTGGGCACATGTGGAAGAGATGCCACAGGAACAACACAGGAACATTCTGTCAAATGTTCACTGAACAAAAGGAGGCAGCCATTTATAAACAAAAAGCAGTAAAGAGAATAAATCCAGTGCACTGTAGGAGAACCCACTGACTTCCACCTCTAAGATGTACCTGTGATTTCACCAGCTGCAGATCCCTGTGAAGAGGTTTAGACAGAACAATTATTTTCTCTGTCCTACCTCTCAGTCCCTCACTAAATTGCCATTTTTGAGGACAATAGTAACAGAAACACTGGTGTGATCTGTATCTTCTACTTTTGAGTGAGCAGGGCCAGATGCCAGGCTGATGTAAGAGCAGAAGGTGGCAGCCATCTGTGCAATCCCTCCCGTGCTGAGAGCACAAGCCCTGCTGGGTGTAACTGGGGGGCAGCCCCTGAGCCTGCCCAGGAATCCACACCTAAGGTTCACAAAGAACACAAAGAAAAAGCCTGTGGGAAAGCCAGCACAGGGCTGGCACTCACCACCTGTGCACAAAGCAAGTTCATCAGCCCACAGAGCTGCCATGAACCATTCTCCTGCTTTCCCAGTGCCAGCCAGCTGAAATTGGCCCTGCAGGTTCAAGCTGTACATGAGCAGGGACCAAAAACAGCCCTGCTCTGTGGTGGTGAATCTTTTGGTGAAGATGAATCTCCCTCACAGCGATGAAAGCTCTGCAGAAAGCAAGGCAGCAGGCAGAAGCACATGTGCACACCCATCCCGAGGAGCAAAGGGGATGTATTTCTCCAGTCAGAGCATTTTCACACCTCTCCCCAGCCAGAGCTCCGGGCTGCTGCAGCTGCCAGCAGCTCTCCCTGCCTGCGGTCACAGTTTAGACTGAGGGAGGAAGAAGGGAGGGGACGGAAGGAAACAACAATTTTAAAACAATCCCTTTTAAATGCAAGAGAAAATGGAAATTTGTGAGAGTATTTGAATATTGTATGGAAACCAGAAAAAACCCCTAAACCCAGTAACTCCTGACTGGACTGTGCCAGCCCATGGATTAGATCTTCCTTTCACACCCTCTCAATCCGGAAACTTGTGATCTCACCAGGCGCTGGAAGGGATGGCTGCTGGAAGGGATGGCTGCTGGAAGGGACTGCTGCTGGGAGGGATGGCTGCTCTCCTCAAAGAGGGAACTGCAGGGCTATTCACCGGGAGGATGAATGAAAAGAGAGAAGTGTTTCCATCACTGCTCTTACGCAACATTCAGGCCCAGGGCCCACCATCTCTGCCTGCAAATTACTGGAATCTGAGCTGAGCTGAACCCCTGTGTTGGGCAGAAGGAGCAGAGGGGTAGGATGAACCTCAGGGTAAATCCCAATCCCACAAGCTGCTTTCTGCTATTGAAAGTAAAGCACACAGGAGTTGTCAACACTCTGGTTCTTGGCTAAACAAGCCTGTGCTCAGGAGTCATAGCTTTTGCAGGCAGTTTTCCTCAGCTTTGTTTTCAATAGGAAATCAGTTATCATTAACCCCCTTTTCATGGAAAAGCTTTTAAAAAGGGACATTTGGGAGTCTGGAGGATTTTTACTTAATTCAACAGCGAACTCAAGAGGAGACAAACAAGAAGAAAGCAGGATGGGATCAAAACTCACACAGCCTCCCAAAAGAACTCTGATAAGAACTCCCTTCCCAGCAGAAGCGCCCTCGGGCAGAGATGCTCCAGAAGCTTCCCAGGACATTCCCCATGCTCAAATCCCAACAGGAACCCGACACGCTGCAGTAATGGAAAGGCATCACCCGAGGTATTTCAGCTGAAGTAGCCAAGCATCAACAGGCAGCTCTGGGACTTTTCTTCCACAATGTGCAGGGTTTGAAGGCTTTCTGAAGTCCCGGAGAGCAAAGGCAGCCTTTTTCCAAGGGAATGACAGAGCCAGGGTGGGGAGAATCATGTCTTGGAGCTATTTGTCAGTGCTCCCCTTCAGCCCAGCCCAGCCCAGCCCAGCACAACAGGGCAGGTAGTTGGATTCCAGAGGAGTGAAATTCTGTGTCATTGGGAGTTGCCGGTGCAGCAGATCCAAAGTGACTCAGTGGGAGCACAGCAGCTGCCCAGGAGCCGGAGAGGAAGGGCTCACATGGGACACGGGGAGCTCAGCACAGGGACCAGAGCAGCAGGAACAGGCCCAGGACTCTGCCACAGGGACCCTGACAAACCCACCACGAGATCCCTAACAAACTGACCACAGCCAGGTTCCTCTCTGGACAATTCACAGGAGGCTCAGCAAGTCCTGACAGCTGGGCCAGGGTCACAGCTCTGCTGCAGAAGGAGCCAAACTCTTACACTGGAGTGAAAATAAATGTGTTCGTTATTGATACACTTTTTTTTCTTCTTTTTACATCACCAAGTTTCAGGTGACTACATATACTCCTCAAAAACACAATTAAATAATCCAGCTATTTCCACACCAGCCAAAGAAATCTGGGAAAAGATTAAAGCAAACTCAGCAACAGCCACTCAAAAATGTTTCCCAAGGCACAGCCAACAAAAACTTGTCAAAGCTCATAAGTTATGAACTAATTTGCACAGGGAGAGCTCTTTTGGCAGCAGGCAGGTCCCTGAGCTCCACAGCACCTTGAGCAGCCACATGTGTGTGGAGACAGCCTCATGATGGGGCAGCACAGCTCCCAGGAGCCAGCACCACCTCCAGGTTCTAGGCTCAGGTGAGCACTGTCAATACTGGAGGCTGCTCTGATAAGTGAAAGAAATAATTTTTTCTGATTTATTTAAAGAGCTGCACTCCTCTCTTCCCTCTCAGGAAGAAACAAACCCCTAGTTTCCAAGATGTTCCCCATTATTTAGATATTTACCATTTCCCAAAGATAACCCAAGCACAACCCCTGCACAGTCTCATAACCATGCCCCTCAAATATATCCTTTCAAGACCCTGGACTAGATTTCTCTCTCTCTCTCTGCTTCCTTTCTCTAACCTCCCTGCAGGATGCTCCAGTCACCTGCCCCTTCCCAGAGTTTTACAGAGCTCCCATTTGCAGGGCTGCAGTGCCTCTCACCAAGGAAAGAGCCTGCTGCAAGGACAGTGGCATGCAAAACCTGAGATGTCATTCCCTCTCCCCATTTCTCCTTTCCTCCATGAAAGAACTCTGATACTACTTAGAACTCTCTGTCAGCAGCAGATTTAAGTTTTGCATTTGTTTCTTTTTCATAATCCAGTCTTCTGTTATGCACATGGAACCCCACTGCCCTAAGCAGTGACAGTAATACAGACCTTTTGCTGGGAAATGCGTTGGTTGGAACATCTGAGCACTCCCTACCCATTTCAGGCAGCTCTTTCTAAACAGTTCAAACTGAAAATTCCCCCACCCCCATCCAAAATCCAAATTAGGCCAAAGAAAGCCTGCTATTTAACTGACAGCTTAGGAAGTGGCCTTTCCTGCCCTGTGCGTTGCCATGTGGCAATTTGGAAATAATTAACAATGGTTTTCATACAGGGAAGGCTGAAGGGAGCTGCCAGGCAGCTTAGCACAGTGTACCTGCGAGGCAGAGCTGCCTCCATCGCCTGAACTTCAGCTTCAGAACTGAGGAATGGATTTGAGACCCTCCAGAGGAACTCAGAGGGTTTGCTTCAGTCTGCCAATTAATTCCAAATCAGTGTCAAAACAAAATGTCAATACAGCAAGTTTGCAGCAAATAAGTTTTCTGTAATTGTGTCCTGACTTTGTCAATATCATGATTAATGGTGATAGTCTAGCTGTTGGGCATTGAAAAATACCCAATTACTGAATCTGGTTAAGCATCTGACAAAATACATGGTTTTCTGGTCTGAAGAAAAGGAACTCAGACTTGTTTCAGCATTTGTGCACATGCTTTCTCAACCTCCATGGACTGCAGACAAGAGCATATCTGGAGCACGGACTGGATGTACCACAAGGCATATTGCCAATTATAAATTAATAAAATCCACAAAAAACAACAGTGATCATTCCCTGGGAACAGTTTCCTCTCATACGGTGACAAAAGAATGTCCATATCAAGGTTATTATATATAGCAATTACATTCTTCAGCTAAAGCAAAAAATTTTTATTTTAATGGGGGAAAAACTAGAACACTTGGTTAAAATGTTCTCATAGAAATGTTGGTTACCACAGGCATTAAACAAATGGAAATCAAAGCCTACCATTTGTTGAGCACTTTGAAAAGTTTAAATGCAAAAAAAAGTGCTGGAAAGAAACCTTCAACTTTTCCTCATGAATGAAAGTAAATCCCTGTAAATGAAGCTGCATCTATCATGCTGCTAATCAGTCAGCAGCCACAGATGTAATCCATCAATCCAAAGTGTTCCTGCACAAACTTTCCATAAAAGATAATGGAATTAATTTGGTTTGGTGGATACCAAACTGAAAAGGAAAGAAGCCTGCTCTGCTATTCCATCTCAGAGCCCATCATGCAGAGACAACAATAATTCCAGGTGGAGCTTACAGAAGTCACACGTGCACTGCCTCCATCTTCCACCTTGGGTTTATCCTGCACTTTTGCCTGCAGCAGATGTGGAGTCCTGTATCTTGACTCCCTTCCTTTGACAGGGAACAGATCCCAGTTGTCCAGGGGGTAACCTTAATCTGCAGAATAATTTCCTGGAGATAGGAGCACGAGTTTTTCCTATTTCTGCACAGAACCCCAAGCTGGCACACTCAGTGATAGTTTGCTGAGTGTCCAAATGCACTGGGACAGCTTCTGCCCTCAGATGCACGTGTGCTCTTCTTGTATTCAGAACAATTTGTGGTTCTCTACCATATTCAATCTACAAACCAGAATGAGATAGAAAAGCAACTCTTGTTTATTTTGTAAATTACACATTACATTTTCTAATACTATGATCTGCTGGGTAAGCTTGCAACCCAGACTCTCGAATACTTTAATTTACTGATCATCACCCAATACAAGTAAACTCATGATCACTTGCAACTACAGGTGGAACATTCAAAACAGAAATCCCAGCAAACCAGATGATACTGCATTAACAGAAAATGCCGACTGAATAATTGTATATGTTACCTTATAGACACTCACATAATTTAAACAAGAATACTTTTTTTCCTTTATCATCATCTTGGTTTTGTTGAACACACTGACAAAACAGTAAATTCCATCTGATTTTCATCACAGCAAACAATACTCCAGCTAAAGTGGTATTGACTAGTACGAACAATTTGTTTGGTCTCGGCACATTAAAATACATATTTATGTTTTAGTCAATGACCTTCTGGAAGGGAAGGAAACTATTTTATTTTCCAGCTGAGGAAATCCTATAACTGTAAAGATAATTAATACAAGGGGAAGCAAATAATTAGTACGAAAGGAAATAAATAATTAGTACAACAGAAGAAGAATGAGGTTGTAGTCCCTCCTTCCACATTAGTTATGTACAGTCCAGCACATGACTGAGAAGGAAAATTAAGATGGAAAAGTTACTAAGATGAGAGATGAAATTAAGTGTCCCAAGAGCACAGAATATTTGATATTTAAAACAATGAAAGAAGGACCAAAACCCCACCAAGGAAAGCAGAGGGGGTGCAGTGGGAGGTATTTCAGCTTTCCAGACTCCCCTGTCAGTGCTCTCTGAGGCTCTCTGAGGTGCAGCCGCCCGGCAGTGAGAGGCACCTGCAGAGAGCCTTCCTGTGGCACGACCCTGCCTCACCCCGCCTTGATGGAAACGCTCTGGCAGCCCAGCCAGACGTGCACACCCAGCTGACTGAGCTGGAGCCTGGCACGGGGAAGATTTTCACCGGATTTCAGTAATAAACCATGCCTCGATTTTGAAGGCTCAATTCTGAAAGCGAGTGGCCGATACCACGGTCTTGGGTATGCCAAGCACAAAGAACAAGAACAGAACAAAGAGGTCCGTGACTTTAAGTTCTCAGAAGATCACTGGTGCAGTTTAACACCAGTTTTCTAGAAGTCACCTCGCTGATGAGGTTCTCTACAACCAGTGGAGGGCTGGATAAGACTTCAGAGGACAATCAATAAACTGTTTGGGATGGATGCACTGTGCCTTTGCTCTGAGCTTTACCACACAATTCCAGGCAGGTTTGGGCTGGAAAGGACCTTAAAGATATTCCAGTTCCACTCTCCACTATCCCAGGTTGCTCCAAGCT
>VYZP01031358.1:0-35674 GCA_013400635.1 Hypocryptadius cinnamomeus | reverse complement strand
ATGGGCAGGGACACTTTCCACTAGACATCAAACTGAAGGTTTCTTATATCAAATGCTGTTGCCAAAATTACTATTTTTTTTTTTTTTTTACCTTGATCTTATCCTTTTCTTAAATTTAAATTTAAGCAGCACAGAAAACTGCCCCTCACATAGGAAATCCAACATCACCTTCAAAGGGAAAGTGCAGGAAATGCTTTCCCTGAGCTCTCCCTCCCTCCGGCACACACCGAATCTCGCTGAACACAAACAGCTCCTTCCCTGTTCCTCTTTCTTCAACAATTCCCTCTGGAGAAGGGAAAGACATCCCATCAACCTCCCCAAACCTGCTGCAAAACCCTGGGGAATGAGAGTCCGGTCAAGGCTGGAGGAAGAAATCAGCTCCCACTCCAGGACACATCCCACCTGCCCATGAGAGAGCAAGCCTGAGAGACTCCCAAAATCCCAAGAAAAGAGCATTCCAACCTCTTCTAGTGACTCTCCAGTGCCTGGTGCCCTCCCAAATCACTGTCCTCCAGGAATGAGATGTTCCTGGGGCTGGCTGTGGCTCACACTCCCCAGCCAGGGCTTTCCAGAGCCCATGGACTCAGCTTCTCCCTCTCTCCCATCCCTTCTGGGCCAGGGCTTTATTCCCAGCTAATGAGTTTGCTTTTTAATTACTGCTGTGCCAGCCATGCCCTCAGGCCAGGCTCTGCCAAGAGCAGCACGTCAGCCTTTGGGCACCCACAAAAAGCAAACACAAAGCCAGAGGATGTGCTCAGGATCCCAAACTCTTGGCTGCTGCCATCAGAGCATCCCCATCCTGCTGAACCACCCAGTGGGATGCTGAGGAAGTGTGTGCATGGATCTCCCCCTCTCAGCATTATTTCCAGCTCTTTCCTCCCCAGGGAAAAGTGAAAAAATCGTGTGTTTATTCCCTACTTTATCCCTCAGGGCTGTCCTCAGTGTCCAGTAACAGTTTTGGATTTTTAAATAATTCCCTGTGTTTTGAAAGACATTTAAACACCAAGTTGCTGCCAGCAGGAATGCCTTGGGCATGTGAGGAGCGTGATGCTGGCTCTGAATCCTCTAACGCCGTTCCTATAACCCATCACCCCAGTTTTCCTTCAGAATCAGCCTGGAAAGGGAGGTGAGCAGCTACTGTTGATTCTGAGCACAGCCAGAGGAGCCCTTGAGGTGGTTTATTCTGGCAGGAAGATGTGTGCCAGTCGAGCATCACTGGATTATTGTGTTCAGCAGGAGGGTCCCCCTCCCGGCAGTGGCTGGAGCGCTGGGATCCCCTCCGCCACCTGACCGACCCAGGAATCCTTTTCCAGCGGGGCTCCCACTCCCCAAATTGCTAAAACCCCCCCAAACACTGTGAGACAGTGAGATCAGAGCTATAAATAGCACTGAGCCACTGCAGTATCTGACTGCAGTGCTGGGATAAAAGCAGGGATTTTGTGGGGAAGCGGAACGAAGCCGTGGCACAGCACCCTCGGAGCTGGTTCCATCTCCAGCACGGCACACGTCCCACCTAGAGGGAGAAATAATAGGAGAGGGGGGAAACAACACGTTACCAGCTTCACTCAACTCTGAATTTTTATTCTCTAGACAAGATTGTGCTGAGCTGGACTAAAGGAACCCCAAACTTGTCCAGGAGCAGATGGTGGGAGCAGGTCAGGGCAGGGCAGCTCCCAGGACACCAACATCCTCTGGAGCACATCCCGAGCATCAGCTGGGGACAGGATGAGGGCACAATCCTGCTCCTCCGTGGATCCACACCAAATTAAAGAACTATCACAGATTCATGGAATGGCTTGGGTTTGAAGGAGCCTTAAAGATCATCTGGTTGCACACCTCTGCTGGGTGGGACAGCGGGAGGAAACAGTTCCTTCCGTTTCACTCCATTCTTACCTCTGTTATCCCATTTCCAAGGACCAGAATCCCAGGGAGGGTATTCTGGGCTGGAATTAGCCAACAAGCATCACAGCCCAGCTGGAGCCAAAGGCAGGTCAGCACCCTGCAGTCTCTGGGAATTTTGGGACAGCCCAGGTGGGTGGCTGCAAAGGCAGCCTGGATCCTGTCTGGGAGCACAAGCTGGGAGTAAACAGCAGCCGAGGTTTCCTATGAGCTCCACGCACCCTGCAGCTCGGCGAGGGCTGGAGTCACTCCCTGCTCAGGGAGTATTTCCTGCTCTGTGAATGGGAACTGAAATTAATCATCCCATCAGCCATGGAAACACGTCGTGAGGCAGCACTCCGCAGGCAACAGATGGAGCTTTAAATGTCACTCACTCATTCATTGCAAGGAAACGTCTCCCTGATTACTATCGAGCCTGGAGACAGAACAAGGGTGCAGAGATTCTGGATTTCTACATATCCAGCTTTCCTGAGCCTAATTCCTTCACTGAACAGACCTCTTTAACATTTATTAGGAACCTACATGGAAATTCTGTTCATGACGATAAGGAAGCCAAAACTTGAAGAGCAGACCACTTATCCTACTGTCTTCATCTTAGATTTAAAGCATTAAAAATGTGAAGAAAAAGAAAACCCACCAAACTACATCCACAAAAGACAGAAAACAACATTTTACAGTAACATTTTGCAGTGTTTGCAAGGAATCCCAGAATGGCTTGGTCTGGAATGGATCTTGTTCCAACCCCTCTCGCCCCAGAGCAGGACATCAGAGTTTGGAAAATTATAAACTCCCATGGATAAATATCCAGGGGTATTTCCTTAATGAGAATATGGAGAGTTCAAGGCCAGCACCAAACCCTTGATGGCACAGACGTCTCCAACAGAGATGTCTCCAACAGATGAGCCTGTTCAGGACAGAGCAGCTCCAAAGGGAGACACTCCAGTTTCTCCACCTCCTCTATAACCATTATCCCACTTTATCTCCTTGCTGGTTTCATCAGTGACATCTCTAACAAATGAGTGTCTTGGATGGAGCCAGAGCTTTTTGTGAAATTAAAGATAATGGAATGAAAGGAGTCGGCTTGGACTATTTCTCATTTCAAACTTCACACAATTGTGAGAAACCTTTCCTGGCAGTTTCCTTGCACAGAGTGGATAAGCAAAATCCGCTTGAGTTTCCATTGGAAAAGGTCCCCATCTAAATAAATAATAAATAATAAAACAGAAAACAACAAAAATAAATGTATAGCTCTTAAAAGGCTCAGGAAGCTGTGGCTGTCCCTGGATCCCTGGCAGTGTCCAAGGCCAGGCTGGACAGGGCTTGGAGCCACCTGGGATAGTGGAAGGTGTCCCTGCCCATGGCAGGGGTGGGTCTGGATGATGTTTAAAGTTCCTTCCAACCCAAACCATCCCAGGATTCTGTGATTCCTGGGAATGTAATTTCACCTGCCTCTTTGCTTCAGGCATTACCCAGCAACTGAAGCTCTTTGATCCATCTGTCTTGCTTTCAGAACAGGAAACTTCTCCCCTCAGCAGATCCCCAGGACAAAAAGCAGAGTTGAAGGAAGCCCAGCTGCATTTCTGTAGAGACAAACCCACATGAATTTCACACACGCTTCTCTCTAATCTCACTCTGAGCTTCCTTCAAGGGAAAATGACACTTTGGAGAAGAGAATTAAACGTGGAAGAGATGGAGCAGGAGCCAGAAAGTCTCATCCTGAGATTACATATTTAAAAATTCCCATGAGAAAAAAAAAATCTACCTGCTTGGGTCAGGATGGGGGAGTTGAGAAATTCCCAGTGAAGGTGGGGTTAGAACAAACACCTGGACATTCCCCCTGGTCCTCTGGAGTTTTCCCTGAAGCCTCCCAAGGGGTGAGCTCTCCAGTGGCAGGAATAAAGCCAGCTGATGAGCCAGTGGCACAGCATGGTTTGGGTTCTAAAGCCCATCCCACTCCACCTAGCCATGGGCAGGGACACCTCCCACCATCCCAGGGTGCTCCAAGCCCCAGTGTCCAACCCGGCATTGGGCACTGCCAGGGATCCAGGGGCAGCCACAGCTGCTCTGGGCACCCTGTGCCAGGGCCTGCCCACCCTCCCAGGGAACAATTCCTCCCCAATATCCCACCTAACCCAGCCCCCCCTCAGCCTAAGGCCATTACCCTTTGCCAAAAGAGAAAGTGAAACAAAATTCTGATGAATTTCCTGTCCCACTGTATTTCAAACAGCAATTAAATGGTTATTACTAGCAGGAGAGTGAGTTCATTTGTGTCACCAGCCAAGGGACTCCCGGCTGTCCAACAAGCCCCAAAATGTGCAACGCCATCTCTTCCATCATGACAAAAATAAACCAGCGAAAAGAGCAGTTAAACAAAACAAATTGTAATAGGAATCACAGTTAAACAAGCAAATTGTAATAGGAATGCTATTCCACAGCTTTTGAAAACTCATACATAGCTCAAAGGCTGCAGTTTTAAGTAGAAATGCACACCATGGTGGAAGAGAAGCCCATCCAAATGGGCAAGTAGCCCACAGCTTTCTGTAGCCCCCTCTGGAAGGATTTTACTTCCAAATAATGGATATACTCAGGTATCAGCTGCCTTAGGACCAGGATGCTACTTGTTGTCCATTCAATACAATGAAGATGCACATTAAAATACAAAAAAAAACCTTTCAAGAGAGTGTTAAACACAGTCAGTTTCCTAGAGAAATACAAGTAACCTCAACCCATTCAAACCCCTGGACAGCACAGAGGAATGGCACTAAAACACCTTTTTATTCTGGCAGAACAGGCAGGACGCACACACCAAAACACACACCTGGGCTAAGATTTCTCTTAAAAAGCAAACATTTTCCATTTTTTCCCCCCAAGACCCAGCAGATGAACTGAAACACACTAAATCACAGAAAGCTGCTACCCAAATCCTAAAGGATGAAGGCAGATGTTCCCTGCATTCCCCATGCCAGCAGTGATCCGTGCATGACCAGGATTCCCCACGTCACGGATGGCTCTCCTCAAAGTGAGCCTTCTCTTGGCATTTATCCCCAAACCACTGACACCAGGTGGCCTTTCAGACATGGTACAAAAACTCAGTGCTGCTTCTGCTGAAAATCTGCCCAGCCTGTGGCATTTTCCTTCAGCAGAACCAGCCAGGTGCTGCTCCTCAAACAGAGCCAGAGCCACTCAGGGATCAGCTTGAAGGTGAGTTTTAACACAGGAGCACACCAGGGTAAATCCAGGTATGGCTGTAAAGAGTTTTCAGATATTTCTCACAAGGAATCTCACTGGGATTCTCCATCTCTACCCTGTTGTGCTGAGAGCCCACCTGCACAGCTGCCTCCAGCTCTGGAACCCCCAGCACAAGAAGGATGTGAAGCTGCTGGAACAAGTCCAGAGGGTGCCAAAGGATGGAGCCCCTCTGCTCTGGAGCCAGGCTGGGAGAGCTGGGAGTGCTCACCTGGAGAGGAGAAGGCTTCCAAGGAGAGCTCAGAGCCCCTTGCAGAGGTGGAGAGGGACTGGGGACAAGGGATGGAGGGGCAGGACACAGGGAATGGCTTCCCACTGCCAGAGGGCAGGGTTAAGATGAAATTCTTGGCTGGGGGCTGTTGAGGTCCTGGCACAGGGTGCCCAGAGAAGCTGTGGCTGCCCCTGGATCCCTGGAAGTGTCCAAGGCTGGGCTTGGAGCAGCCTGGGATAGTGGAAGGTGTCCCTGCCCACGGCAGGGGGGTGGCACCAGACGAGCCTTAAGGTTCCTTCCAACCCAAACCATTCTGTGATGCTGTGATTCTCTGAATGCTGTTTTTCAACTCATTTTAAACTTGTCTTCCTAAGGAGCAAACACCTCCATGAATGAACAAAGAGAACAGCTTAATTTTGTCCCTGGGAGCTTCTAGACTCAAACCTCCTGCTTCTTTTATTAAAAGCTCTGAGTTGGGTGGTCTCCTGCTGAGCATGGTAAGCAGCTTCCCAAACCACAACACACCTACACTGCATCTACTACAACCCCAGCAAGAGGGCAGCGAGTCCTCCCTCAGAAATTCTGATAAATTCTGGATTATCTTGCTTAAAAATGCCACTTCAGTTGCGAAACTTGGACCTAATACAGGGTTTAGGGATTCTGGCAAATTAAATGGTGGCTGCCTCTTTCAGTGGGAGGCTAGAACTCTGCTCCAGCTACGTTCAGGCACCAAACTTCCCTGCCAAGGAGTCGACTGCAGCTTGATCCTTCCACAAAAAGAAACAGGATGCTGTGAGAAGACCGAAGGTGAGAGACATAAAATATCTATATAAGGATGGAGCTCCTATACATACCCAAAATAACAGTGACTCACTTTTCAGAGCACTGGGAAAAGATAAGAGAATCGGGGAAGGAGCTGAAGAGGGTTCAGGGATTCAGCCCAGCGAGGCTTAGGAGGACACCATGAACAAAAGGCACGTGGGAAGTTGGGAGAAAGAGATGAAAAGGACATCCAGGAAGCAGCTGAGGAACAGCTGCAGGAGGCAAGCTGAAGAGGAAGGCTTTTAAAAGCAAGTCTAAGGAGGTTAAATCTGATTCAGTGGTATCTGGAGGCAAGCAGAGATGGCAGTGGCTTATCTGCTGCCTCCCTGAAGTACTACACACCCTGGGTACTAGCAATAGATGACAGAAATTGGACATCCAGATTCGCTTCAGCATTCCTGGCCAAAACACTGTGTAAAGAAGCTCCAAAGAATACAGATAATCACTACCAGAACATTCTGTAGGTAAAACTCCTGCTTGATACACAGCTAATCCCCTCTCCACTGAGCAAACCACATCTTACATTAACTGTATTTGATTTTCAGGGCATTTAATGAAGCCCTGCACTCTGCAGAGTCATCCCTCAGGTTTAGGAGCCCATTCCTCCAAAAGCCTATAGAAACAAGTCATTCTTCCAGGGAAAGCCAGACCAGCTGAAACATTCCTAGAGCAGAACACCGTGAGTGAAAACGCTGCCCAGAGCAGCTGTGGCTGCCCCATCCCTGCAAGTGTCCAAGGTTGGAGGGGGCTTGTCCCATGGGCAGGGGACCCCTTGCACTAGCCCAGGTTGCCATATCCATATTTTCTACATGAACCCCAGACTGTGCATCTCCCAATGTTCCAGAAGCCCACAGCACATGATGCCTATGAAAGCCCCTCTGCTTTCCCAGCTGATCAACCCAAGGAGCCAGCACAGGGAACAGCATTTCCAAAATGCCATTATTACCATTTTTTTGCATATAGAAAGGTCTTGCAAAGAGATGGATTCCTGTGTCAGACCACCCCTCTTAACGGGGGAGATAAGGAGCCAAACTCCAAGTGCGTTCAATCCTGCGTCAGCGTTTCCATCCCGAAATAAAGCTGCCTTAAATCACCACAGCCTAATCCTCCCGTGATTTCTCCTGTTTCCATTCCCATGTTTCCACTTCACAGCCGATCTGCCTCAAGTTTGCTTCTCTCAGGGCAGCAGCCTTGAACTGCAGAGCCCTGCCTTGGCGGGGACCGTGAGACAGCACCAGCTCCTGGCCATGGATCCCAAGCCCTGGAGATTTCATAAGGATTTCACTGTCCGTGCACGACATCCTCGGGGTCCAGAAGCGATGCTTGGAAAATGAGGGAGCTATCAAAGCTGCAGGAGCTGGACACTGAGGGGTTGGAGCGTGTCCAGGGAAGGGAACAGAGCTGGGAAGGGGCTGGAGCCCAGGAGAGGCTGAGGGAGCTGGAAAGGGGCTCAGCCTGGAGAAGAGGAGGCTCAGGGGGGACCTTCTGGCTCTGCACAACTCCTGACAGGAGGGCACAGTGTGGGGGGGTCAGGCTGTGCTCCCAGGAACAGGGACAGGAGGAGAGGGAACAGCCTCAGGCTGGGCCAGGGGAGGAATTAGGAGAACTTTCTTCCCTGAAATGGTGGTCAGGCTTTGGAATGGGCTGCCCAGGGCAGTGGTGGAGCCACCACCCCTGGAAGTGTTCAAAAGCCATGTGGATGTGGCACTTGGGGACATGATTTAATGGTGGCAGTGCTGGGGGAGCAGTTGGACTCAGGAGGTCTTCTCCAGTTTTAGTGATTCCATGATCCTCTCCTATGTGAGGATGGATCCATGAGATACCAACAGAAAGGAAGTTGGGGCAATTTTCAGAGGAAAATAACACAAGCTGTCCAGACCAGCAGTGTTGGCCACAAGACACAGATATTCCCATCAGCAGAGGCAGTTTTAGATAATTGTTTTACGGATCCAACAGAACCAGACAAACCCAAGCAAACCAAGTCCCAAGGAGGAAGAAACAAGAGGCTGAAGCATGTTACAGTCAGTTTGAACACCAGCATGTTTTTAGAGGATGCAGAATTCATTCCTGACCTTACCCAAACTTTGACTTCCCCGTACGATCATCACTCTGTCAGAAATGCCATCTCGGTATTTTTAGGTGACAGTACATTTGTTTGTACTGTACATTTCTGGTGAGAAAACTTGTTATGTTTTGTAGGTCACTTGGTTTTACCATCTGCCTTGATTTCTGCTCAAGGGAAGTGTTGTTTCTGAAATCCTCAGTGCCACACACAAACGGGGAGATGTCGGAACCAGCAGCAGCTTGGTTTTGCATCATCCCAGTGGAAATACAGAATACTCCTGGATAATGGGAAAAGGGTGAGCAAAAGCTTGGGGGGGCTCAGTGGGAAGCCATTCCCCCTTGTCCTGTCACTCTGTGTCCTTGTAAAATGTCCCTCTCCAGCTTTCCTGCAGGCCCAAAAGTTCTACAATGACCTTAATAAAAAATAAAAAAGATACAAAGCTTATTAGTAAATGAAACCTGAGGTGGGAGAGACCCTTCACTGCAAGGCCTCTCCTCCCACTGCCAGCCTATCTCAGATGCCTGAAGGAGCTTTACCACACTGGCAGTGACAAAGTAAAGCACTGTGACAACTAGCTGATCCTTGGGAAGGCAAACACAAAATTATTCAGTCGGGTCTTGGAATTCTGTAGCGGATCTGTCCTTGTTTTGACCATAATCTCACAAGTGATGCCAGCAGCAAACCCATCTGGCGCGTGTAAGACTAAATATCTGCTGCTCGTGGAGATCAGCGTCTCAAAATTAGCATTTGTGCGAGATCTGGTTTGCAGTGGCTTAAAGAATAAACAAGTTCAGCTTCCTGCAAAATGCTGCACTCCTTCAGACTGCTTTGCCCAGGGAGGCTGAATTTGCTAACAGGTAAAGGAGAACCTGGAGTGATGCGCTGCAAAGAATCATGGAATGGTTTGGGTTGGAAAGGAAACCTGTCCTCCCTACCTGCCATACCCACCCAGAGATGCACAGCTCAGGATTTCAGATGCAAAGCAGCATCTGGGTAGAAACCAGCATAATATTTAATTCCAAGGTGTAAATAACACCCTGAATTATGTAACAGAGCTCCTCAGAAGCTGAAATTCTCATCCTGTGCAAGAACGTCTTTTGTGGGATAAAGAGTAAAGCGCATTCTAAACTGCACAAAAACTTCATATCCATCATGCTCCAGGACTCTCTGAAACCCCTGCTAAAGCTGCTTTGAAAGGACTAGAATTTGTCTTAATATTGTGGTGATTTTTAAATCAGCTGTAATTTTCATTTGTCTGTCACCTCATGCACCTCACTTAAAAAGTCATTTTTCTCTTGTGGAACAGGATTATGGTGTAGTTCCTGCACCAGCATCCTGACCAGCAGCAGTAACTTTGTTAGAACACGTAGCTAAATCTCTGCATTGAAGCCCAAATGATTTCCAAATAACAGTGAAGAAATAATGAAACTAAAACACAAAGGAGAAGCATACAGACAACATGGAAAAGTATACACTGCTAAGCCTTTTGGCAAAAGTCCATGAATATTTGAGTATACGAGTATTTACAAGCTGCAGGAACTTGTTGGGGTTTGGTGATGTACAGAGACAAGTTGCCAAGTAACTGCATTTTCTACTTCTCTGCTGCAACGAGCCTTTTCCAACCCAGCAAACAGCAGCACAATTCCAAAGCTCCCCCTCTGTGCCGAGGAACACAATTTCTGCTGAAACTAAAGAGAAAACAGAGATTATCCAACAAGTATGGGAGGTTTGGGATATGAGTAAACCCCACATTATTGACCCTGACAGTGAAAAGCTGGCACCTGTGAGCGAGTATTTGGGAAAGGGAGGGGGGAATGGTGTCTTGAATGACTGAAATCCCCTTCAGAGTGGATTAATGCATGTGTTCCTGTTGCATACAGGTAGAGATACAAAAGAAAAAATAGGGTTTAGGGCCTGTTACTCTAGCTAAGCTACAGTTAGCTTGCGACTTCCTATTTAAAAAAATCATAAGAAAGAAAGCAGTTAGGAAAACAAACTGTTCTGGTAAAAAAACATTTCGCACCTGTAATAAACAAGAAATCTGTCCCATGGGAATCAGTGAACAAAATACACAAACTAACCAAAAATAGAGAGAAACACGCTGGCCATTTACAGACCAATAAACTGAGTGTCAGTGTATTGTTAGCCAGTTAGGTCTAACCCAGTGCCTTCTGGTATTTCCTATAAATATGAGCTTTGTGAATAAAAAATTGGCTTTTCCTGCATGAAGAAACTGAGTCCCAGTTGCCTTACTGCAACATGCTCCCAAACCCAGAAGAAGTGGAGTTTTCCTGGTGGCTCCCCAATGCCCTGCTGCACGGACAGAGGTGGAACAGCTCCTCATGGACACGCTGCACGTCTGGCTGCACATGGGACCAGATGAAGTTTCCTGGCTGCTCACCCAGGACACCTGATACTCGTGTCAACACAGCCAGCACCTTCCCTGCCGTGTCACTCCCACCCCTGATCAGCCTCGGGGCACGGCCAGGTCGTGTGTCCAGAGTCCAAACAGAATCAAACCTTTCCCAGCGCTGCCATCCTGGAAAGGAAACTCCAGAGAATTCCAGAATTTCCTTCTCTGCAATTTTGAGGATTACTCCATGCCAGTGTGGGGTCACCAAGGTAAAGTCCTCAAGCTCCCAAAAGGGATTTTTTTATTTTAAATCTATTTACTTATTTTTTAGTACCAGCCTTTGCTTCTGCCTTTTCCACAGTGTTATCCCCTAACCCAATGGGCTTTGAACTCCTGAGGCTTTAGAGACTTTGTTACAGGCACAGCCAAGGATGGGGGAGAGGGATCTGAGTTTTGTTTAGCATTAATTCAAGACATGATGAATCCCTGGGACAGGGATTATACAAGCATAATACAAATATATACACATATATGTACATATATAAGTATATACAAATCCCTGTATCAGGGATTCACATGAAACGCGAAAGGAATTTTATTTTTTCCATCTATAATGTTTGATACCTCCAAACATGGTATCAAACGCCTAATACTGTGGGTAGGGGTATTTTTAAAATAATATTCCAGTTGTACTTCACCAGCACAACATTTGGTTGAAGGTCAGGCCTGGTGTTTCCCACCAGGAAAAGCTGGCAGCTTTTCAGACCCCACAGACTATCAAAGGCAGGACAGGGAGACAAGGAGCCGTTCCCTCTGGAACATCTGAGCTGGCTTTGAAGCCCAGAACATGATTTGTGAGGTTAAATGCACTCACACACACACAATTCCACTGGAGTGGCAGCCTGGACACACCATGGTCTGGCTGAGCTCCAGGGACAGAGCTGGGAGCTGCTCCCAAGATCCTGCTCCCACTACAAAGCCATTAAGCAGAAGGAGGGGCAGGGTCAGATGGGATATTGGGGAGAAAATCTCCCCTGTGAGGGTGGGGAGGGGCTGGGATGGAATTCCCAGAGCAGCTGTGGCTGCCCCTGGATCCCTGGAAGTGTCCAATGCCGAGTTGGACATTGGGGCTTGGAGCAGCCTGGGACAGTAGAAGGTGTCCCTGTGCATGGCAGGGGTGGAAGGGGATGAGCTTTGAGATCCCTCCCAACCCAAAGTCTCCCGGGATGCTGTGACTCCTGAGTGCCTGCAGGTATCCACTCAGTGTGCTGCTGGAGCCCAGGGCTCGGCCAGCCAGCTTTGTGAGGGGAGCCTGCCCGAGTGCTGCAGCACTTCACTGTGTGAAGGGAACTCCTGCCACCCTCTGAGCTGAGTTTTACCAGCAAAACTCTGCTGCTCAGCTCAGCAAAACCCCTCTGATCCACCCTGGGTTGAGGCAGACGGGGCAGGCCTAATGCCACCCTAAGGAAGGTCCCACTTAAGTGCAAGGCACAGCAGCTCCCAGGATTACTGGGGACAGACAGGAGCTGGCTGCCCTCCCTTTCCCCTCAGTGCGTCACAAACACCTTCCCAAACCTGCTGCTGAGCCCCAGGGCTCGTCCCAGCCCTCCTGCCAGCAGGGAGCAAACAGAAAACCCCACTGCTGGTCAGAGAAGGGGTTCAGAAACAGAGGGACAAAACCCCACCTGTGCCTGGGCAGATCCGCGTCGTCCGAGCCACAGCACTCCCCGGGCAAACGCCTCCAGCTCTGCCTTGGTAATAGCTTTTAAAATACATTCTTGCAACCACTTCATCTGCTTTTTGAAAAAAAATGCTAGCAATCTACTTAATCTGAGGAACAATTTGCGCAGGTGGTAGGTGACTGTCCTCAGTGAAAATAAAAAGCTTCCCATATGTCACTTAAGCAGGACAACTCAGGATCTTCAAAAGCTTCATCAATATCATTAGAGTGTGACTGTCGACAAGAAGGATTATAAATGGATCCAAAAAGGCAAGTTTTGACCTAAATTTCACTGTTTGGTCATTCAGTGCAACTTGGAGACGTCCTACAGTAGCTTGGGAGTTCTTCTCTCCAATGGAAAAGATCATTGCATTCCACCAGAAACTTTTTTCAAAAATTCAATGTACACAATTCACTGGCAAGAACTGTCAGAGCTTTAAAATGTACCTAGGAGAAGTATCGTCAAAACGTGCAGTACATTTATTCTGCATATTACAACTGCAGCTTCAAATCAGTGATTCCAAAGCCTTTCATTAGATCATAAAAAACTTCAGGCCAGCTTATAATGAAATCTCTAATCAAATATGAATGAATCATCTGATATGACACAATTCCTTGAATGAGAAACAGATGGAAAAATAGTGATGATTAAGTGGTTTAGATCACAAGATATCAGTTAATCCAAAGGAGGAGATATTTAATCACAGAGAATCATGGAATGGTTTGGGTTGGAAAGGAACCTCAAAGCCCATCCCATTCCACTCCCTGCCATGGGCAGGGACACCTCCCACTATCCCAGGCTGCTCCAAGCCCCCTCCTGGGGCTCCAACCTGGCCTTGGACACTTCCAGGGATGGGGAATCCACAGCTTCCCTGGGCAACAAGGAAAGGTCTCTTTAATGAACCATCAGCCATTCCCCAGGGAAGTATCTGGACACCGCTGCTGTATTTTAGGCATCGCTGCACAAAACATTCACCTGATATTCCCTCCACTCCCTAAAGAAAAAGCAGTGCCAAATATAGCCCTGAAAATCAATATACACTGGGGAAGAGCCTCCAGGATCACGATAAACGCGTGTCATGCTAGAAGAGGAATTCCTAAAATTCAGGGAGCACAGGTGGCTGCTCTCTCCCCTTCAGCAATAAACTACCCCCAGTTAATTTTGGCAGAAAGCACCCTGGGGAGCACTGCAGTGCAGGGCACAGCCATGAAAAGGACAGGCAGACAAAGGAAACAGAGCCCCTGGGAATAATGGGACTGTCCATCCTCATCCTGCAGCCAATGCTGGCACCATCTGTGCAGGGAAGCTGATGGAAAAGAGGAACTGAGGACAGGGTGTCTTGGACCACTGCTGGCCCAGGACGAGCCTTACCTCCAAAAAGTGAAGGGACTGAGAATGAAATCAAAGCAGAACAGCAGAGATTTCACCCCAGTTACCTCTCTGAGGCTGCAAACCCAGGTAAATCACCCGGGCTGCAAACACACATGGCAGACAAGACACAGCCTCCAAGATCCCCTCTGAGGCACATGGAATTTTTTCCCCAAGGAAGGCCTCAATCCATGATCTATTTCCATGAAACATTTATCACTTTTCATTCACCACACAGTACTGTTATTTTTAGCAAAGCCAGAGGCAATGGGAACAAATTCCTGAATAACCATTCAAGGGAGCCCTTCCATGCCTGCTTGCATCCTGCCACCTCCTCCTTCCCTAAGCTATCTTCACAAGGTTCTAGCATTCAAAGGCTCTTCCCTTCACCACCTGCTTTTATATAAATCAAAAGCACAAAACAACCTTTCCTGTGCTAGGGAATCGGTAAGAATTCTTATTTTTGAAAATAACACTTGGTGAAGAGTTAGGACTAAGGGAATCCAGTGAATTCCAGAGCTGATCCATGTGAATTAATGAACTAAGTGAGGTGAGGGAGGAAGAAAGAAAACCAGCAAGTCAGGGCTTGCAGCAGAGCAAACTTTCCTGCCTTTCATCCAGGAAACCAGTACTGCATTCAAGAGCTTCACATTTAAGTGCTGCTTTCAGCTGTTAAAAGAGGGATAATCATTTATAATTCATGCCAGCTCTTCCAATTGATAACCATTTCCTCATGGGTAAGAAAGGAGACAGATAAATCATGACAGATAAATACGTTTTCTGAGACAAAAGACAACAAAGCAGAGTTGAGGAGCTGTGGGCTCCTGCTCTTCCCAACCCACAGGGGGATCAGGATATTCACATTCTGGGCTCCAGCATCAGGTCAGTTCAGGACTGCCCATCCCTGGAAGTGCCCAAGGCCATGTTGGACAGGGCTAGGAGCAACCTGGGATAGTGGAAGGTGTCCTTGCCCATGGGACAAGATGGGTTTTAAGGTCTTTTCCAACCCAAACAAGTCTGTGATTCTCTGATTCCCAGCTTGGCTAGAGGAGTGGTTTAATTACATGTGGAACATGGATGCTGAAGCTGAGACAGAGGTGGCCAAAAAACTCATCCCTTGCACATGCACAGAGTGCTAAAGCAGGGTTAGAAGGTCATTAAATCATCCCATGACCAACAGAACATGAGTCTGGGGACAGCATTAGTCCAGAAAAGAGGTTCTGAAGCTTAAATTTCCCTGTTCCTCTGCTCTGGATGTGGCAGTTCCCTCCCCTCTCCTGCATAAATAACCCCAAATTTACTGACTGCAGAGGGCTTCTAATAGCAGCACAACAATTTAGCAAATCCTCTGTGGAAATTGGGGAGCTTGCTGAAGGGTTGTCAGGGCTTTCCTTGCTGGGGAATGGCTCTGGAGCTTTCCTCCAGCAGGTGAAACACTCCTTTGATTGTCACTGCACGGGCCACGGTTTGTCCCTTTAGCTCAGGGTTGGAAATTAAAGACAAATATTAATAAATCATAAGTACTGCAGGAAATATAACCTTGAGCTGATTTTAACTCTCAAGGCTTTAAGCTGCAGTTCCTCTGCTACCTTGGAATCATGGAATGGTCTGGGTGGAAGGGACTGAAACCCATCCCTTGCCATGGGCAGGAACACCTTCCACTAGCCAGGCTGCTCCAAGCCTGGCCTTGGACACTTCCAGGGATCCAGGGGCAGCCACAGCTTCTCTGGGAATCTTATCTTACACCAGAGCATCTAAATGGTGGCAAAACACCAAGGCTGACCGTAAGAGCTGCAGCTTTTCCATAACCTAATGAGAGGACAGGGTTGAATCTGCTCAGTGTACAGTGTAACATCAAAATTATTTTTCCCAGAACTCACTTTTGATGATAATTTGGGGGGTTTGGATGGGTTTCTCCCCCATCCTGGGCTTCATAATATCCATATTATATATCAGGATATTTTTGAGACTAAAGGAAAGCCTTTCTGAGGAGCAGCTACTTCTGGGGAATGACAAAACCTCATATTGTTCCCTCACAGACAGGGATTAATCTCTGACTGCAAAACCAAGGGACAATATTAGTCCAGAGGCTTGTAAAAACCATTTATTTCTACATACATCAACATTATAATTTTTGCAAATGACTGTGGAAGTGAGAGTGGATAACTAGATCTAGCACGGAGAAAAAGCAGCAGGGAGCTGAAATCTCCCACTTAATGCTCTGTGTTGGAAGGGACCTCATCCCTTTCCACAGGCAGGGACACCTTCTACTCTCCCAGGTTGCTCCAAGCCCTGTCCAACCTGGCCTTGGACACTTCCAGGGATCCAGGGGCTGCCACAGCTTCTCTGGGAAATCTGTACCAGGGCCTCACCAGGCTCTGATTATTAAAAAAAAAATAAATAAAAAATTAAGGGAAGCAAGGTTGCTCAATAAAGTGAATTTATCCCTTTTCCTGCCCCGGGCCAAAGGCACAGGGATCCTCAGGAGCCCGAGGCAGAGCAGGCAGAGCTATCCAAGGATGGTTATTGTACCCCAGAGCAGGATGTGGGCTGGGGGGGCTTTGCCTTGTTGTACTTCTGCGAGCACCTCAGAAATTCAGGTGTGCCAATTACGGGTGACGTGTCTTTGAAAAGGGTTTCCCTTCCTCCAATTAATCCTTCATTTATACAGAAAAGAAGATAGAAATAATTTTCACTGCTGATGACTGAAGTCAGTTCTATTCAACCAAATTCACTCCTAAAAAACATTTCATAAAATTGCTGTAAATATTTCTTGGTTTGGAGTTGAAATACTCTGAATTTCAGGGGGGATTTTTAGAACTTTCTCACCATTTCACATCAGAGAAAAACAACCAGCAAGGGTCAAACCTCTCCTTCACCTGGTTCGTGGTGAAGAGGAAAACATTTTGGTTTCCTACAAGCACACCGCAGTGATTTTATCTGCAAAAGAAATGCAGCATAAAAGCTCATCGACCACTCAAGTTTATTCAACCTTACCCTGACCAGGGCAGGAGAATGTTTTAAACAAAATATCCCAAGACACAATCAAGCATTTTTTTTTTCCTTATGCTGTTTTTAACACCATTATTTCAGTCATGCCTGAGACTTGGAACACCACCCATTAATCCCACACACAACTTGTTTTTCCAGAGCAATGCTTGGTGTTACTTCTCCTTTCTTCTCTCAGAAAGATCTGCAGCAAACTCCTGAAGACAAGAATGTTAAAAGCCAGATACGGCAATCCCAGCATGGGTTCAGTGGGAAGGGATCTTCGAGGTCATCCCATTCCACCCCCTGCCATGGGCAGGGACACCTTCCACTGTCCCAGGTGGCTCCAAGCTCCAACGTCCAACCTGGCCTTGGGCACTGCCAGGGATCCAGGGGCAGCCACAGCTGCTCTGGGCACCCTGTGCCAGGGCCTGCCCACCCTCCCAGGGAACAATTCCTTCCCAATATCCCATCCATCCCTGCCCTCTGGCAGTGGAAGCCATTCCCTGTGTCCTGTCCCTCTATCCCTTGTCCCCAGTCCCTCTCCAGCTCTCCTGGATCCCTTTAGGCCCTGGAAGGGGCTCTGAGCTTTCACTGGAGCCTTCCCTTCTCCAGGTGAGCACCCCCAGCTCTCCCAGCCTGAATTCCATTCCCATAGCTCAGTTACTGGGAGAACCATTTGACAAAGAGGAGGCACTGCCCATCTCTCATCCCATCCACTTCACACCAGCACAGCTCCCCAGGGATCTCTGCCTCATTGTTTTCCCAAAAGCATAGAGGTGAGCTATTAAAAATACTCAAAATGGAGTCGAAACAGCAAGAACTCTCTAACTCCTGCTTGGCTCCATCAAACAGCCTCATTTCACCTGGGGAAAGCAGACAGAACAGACTCTACCATCAAGTTCCCCAAGCTTTCAACCAGCACCAGCCTTTGGCCTGGAATGCCTCGAAAGGAAACATTAAACCTAACCAGCAAACAAAATCAACCCCAAAATAAAGGGACAGAAGATTCAAACCCTTCACAATCCTGGCCCATGATCCACAGAGCCACAAAACCCAGCCCGGCTCACGACTGAGGTGCACAGTAAAACCTGTAAGTTGACCTGTGCTACCACAGTGACTTTAAATGAGAATCCCTCTGAGAGTTAGGAAAATAGAACCTCCCTTACCTGACAGACACGTCTGGGAGCACACGGAGGGGAGAGGGATTTCTCAGAACCCAAAGCCAAACGCCCGTGCCTGGTAAACAACCACCTCTTCCTTTTTTCCCCCCCAATGCAACAATGCTACCTCCTTGAAGGTCTCCTTCCCCAAACAGGCATCCAAGTCCACAAAAATCTAGGTTAGGTCACAGCCCACTTTTTTTCTCCCCCTCCCAGTGTACCAAAGTTGTTTTGAATAAACTTCGTTTACATCTTTCCAACTGGCATTACCAGAAGTGCTCAGATCTTCTGCAAGATCTCATCCTTAACAGAAAAGGGCCTGAGGGCATTTTGGAAGGCAACAGAGAAGGGAAAGTTGGGGGTTTGGAAGATCTGAGCTGCTCCCTGCAGAGTAGATAATGTTTGCTACATCCTATCACCCGTGGTAAAAATATCTGCTTGTACCAGGGAGAGAGAAGGGTGAAACATAAAAGCCAGCAGCAGATTGTTTCCCCCAGAATTCCACGTACTGGGAGCAGAACTTTGGTTTCCATCACTTGCAGAGCTGCAGCCCTGAGCTCTAAGAGCTCTCCCAGCTCGGCAAGGAGCAGCCAGGATGAGGAGCAGGAGGACAAGCCCCAGGAGAGGCCGTGGCAGGATCATTAGGAGAGGCAGAACAGCAAACAGCCCAGAGCCCGGCGTGACACACTTTGATCAGCCCGGCCTTGGCTCCCTGTTCCTTCTCCCTAATGAGAGCAGCAGCTCCAAAACCTCCTTCTGGGCTGGGAAAGGACTCGTTCAGATGCTGCTTTGTTCTCCTGTCCTCTCCTTTCTAAGGCAAACCAAGCATCTCCCACCAGGCTGGGCTCCCCTCAGCCCCCTGCAAGACTCCCAGGGCTGCTGTGCTCCATTCCCAAATCCCACTCTCCCAGCCTGGGAAAGCAGAGGTGTGCAAGTCCTAACAGACTCTGTTCCAGCACTCTGCATTTGCATTCTGCTCTCCTACTCACAAGGCAGAGCTGCAGTGCCTTTTCCTGCACCCCCCAGAACAGGAATGAGTTTTAATGGTTTAATAGGAGGTTTTTTCCTTACCAGAGCTGGGCATGTGGTTCACTCGAGGTGGATTCAACAGCTCCACTGGCTGGTCTCTGCCAGAAAGCCCATCTGGAATGAGGAGGGAAAAACAAAATAAAATGACATCAACACTTTGGGTAGCTGAGCTATTTTCAGCCATTCCAAGCAGAAAAAAAAATCAGCAACCAATTATTGATGCAGAGCAGAAACACAAGTAGCACAAATCAATGGAAATGAGAACATTCCCAGGACAGCTAAAGCAGAAAATAAAGGAGACTCTATCCCAAATCACACGCAGGGTTTCCTGGTCCTTAAGTCCACAACTGGTGCTGATCCCAGGCTGAGGAAATAGGCATGTCAGCTCACAAACCTTACCAGAGCAAACTGCAACTCCGTCCTTGCTGGGGATCTGAGCTAAGACAGAGACGCAGCCCCACGGAGCAAAGTTGAGGAATGGCTGGAATATGCCAGGGAGATGTTAAGGAAAACTGACAAATCACTGCAGGAGATTAAAATGCAGAGACATGCATAACAAGCCCCATTTTGCATAAGTTTAGATTTCAGAAAGGCATTAAAAACATACTTTGTAAATGAGATGCACAAATCCATCTTGCTGAAGCAGTTCCCTATTTAAAATATTTCCAAGATTGTATCTTGCATCCAGGTAGAGTTAAACAGAACAACCAGTGCTGGAGACTGCCACACCTGAGTTTCTAGTCACCCATTCCCCTCCCAGAAAAGCCAAAGCAAAAAATGCTAAATTATGTTTTCAGTGTAATTACGAACCCTGGGATACAGAAAATTTATCTCAAACCTATTTGTTCCACCTTTGCCAGTCTGTCTCACTTTTCCCCTCAAACCCCTTTCTGTGCTGCAGCTCTGATAGGATCAAGCCAAACCCTGTCTGGAGACATCAAAGAAGCCACCCCATCTCTCTCAGGCAAAGGACAGCGTTAGAAAAATGTTAATATTTGTTTTCTTCCCCCTGCTTTCTCTATTTTTCTGGAGAGAAAGCACAGCTGGGGACTTCTCCATGTCTTGCCTGGGTTCACCTCCAGTGACCATACCCAGATGGAAGGGGAAGAGCAAAACATCACTATTTAAAATATAATTGAGCTATCAGGTGCTCCAGAGTCAGTGGAGAGCACAGCCCAGGAGAATTCCCAGTTTTCCTGGGGAGCAGAGGATTTTCAGCCTCTCTGCTGGGCAATTTCAGATAAAGATGTTCCTTCATAGGAGAAGAACCCATGGACAAAACAGAGCCCTGTAGCAGCACCCAGGTGCTCTGTGAAACAAATCCAGGTAAATTTGGGGGATGTTTAAGACTTGTTTAATTCTAAGAAATAAAGTACATTAATTTTTCCATTCATTAAAAAAAACCCCAAACCCACAAACCAATGCTTTGCAATCTTTGTTTCAGAATGAGTATTAATCACAGCAGAAGATTTAGGAACATCTTTTAAAGCACTGACACCTGAAACACTTGAAGCAAAACCGAGCTATCCAAGACCAAGGTTCTGTCTTTGCTGTCCAAATAAAGCTCCATAAAATGAAATAAAATAAAAATCAAAAAATAAAGCTCTAAATCTCTGGAGTCCCCCCTCAGCACAAGGATGTGGAGCTGCTGGAGCACTGCAAAGAGGTCAAGCCACGCAATCAGGGTTTGACTCTCCTCACAAGCTACAAATACAAACCCTGGTGTGAATACTGAGACAGCCAGGACAAGCTACAAAATATCCCCCAGCTCTCTGCTGGCCAAATTGCTCCTAAGCTACTAAACAGAATTGGCAAGGAAACATCCTCTCACATTGGTTCTCTATGAATCAGTCTGGTCATTTCCCCAAAACTCTGCGACAAAGTGCTCTGTCCATGGAGCCTGGAGGGAAGCAGACACCAGCCTGGCTGATTCATGGCTCGAGTCAGGGAACATTTCATGTAGTTTAGTTTCCAGATGGGCATATCTACTCATTAATTAACAAGATGAAGCCATAATTCATTGATGGAAACTTGAACACTTTGGTTTTTACCTTAATCTGCTCCAAGGAGCTGTTTAAGTTATTCAGAAAATATAGCCAGGACAGGTTTGGAAGTAGCTGAGTTTGCAGGTTTTAAAGAAGCTGAAAATAGCAAAACAAAGGCAAAATATTTATAAGTTCAGTCCAGAATAAACCAGAAACATGACAGATAAAAACCCTCGGAAAAGATGAAGCAGCAGAACCAAGACTGGAATTGTCGAAAGCAGAATTGTCAAGATTGGAAAAGACCTCTGAAATCATGAAGTCCATCCAGGGCAAAACCAAACCAGATGAAGACAGGGAAAAACAACTTCTCCACTTAAAAAAGACAAGAAATGAAGAAAAATGGAAGGCTGAAACATTCAATGAGGTCTTAAAGAAAACTGCAAGCAGCCTGACTATAATTAACTCTGATGAGCTTAAAAATGCAGGGCACAACTGGGAACGAAGAGGTTATTTAAATAGTTTTCCATTTATTCAGATCTTTCAACCTGATGCAAATCACCCTGGCCTACCTGAATTCCTGGAGCAAAGCAATGAGCAACTAAAAATTATCTTTAAAGGACACACAGAGTAGAGGAGAAGTTCTACAGAGGTGTAGAAGTAAAACTTTAAGAGAGACAGGGAGAAAGGCAGTAGCAAGAGGTAGAGAAAATCAGCATTAGTGACTCAGATTTGCCCCTTTGGAGCTTGAAATGCAGAATTACAACAAAAAAAAAAAAAAAGATGGGAGATGCAGTGACAAAGGAGTAAAACCTCCCCACTGTGATAATGATAAAAAAAGTACAACTAAAATGGGAAATACCTGGCCAAGCAAGGGCAGAAGAAGGAAAAGAAGGAAAAGCCAAAGGATTTTCCAAAACCAAGCACTCTGCATTCGGTGAGGATGCAGAGGATCCCAGTTCCCGCCTGGATGTGCCAAGAGGGGCACGTGCAAGGCCATCCCTCGGGGACATGGCAGCCTCGGTGGCCACAGCTTTAGCTTCAGCCCCTGAAGATGAATTGTGGGCAACCAAGGAGAAAACTCAGAGAGAAGATTTTAAAAAATGAGACTGAGGGGCTGCAGGACTTAAGTTTTGCCAGCATCAGCCTGTTTTCTATGGAGGGAAGACAACAGAGTGGCCCAGAGACACTTCTCTGGAAGAGCAGTTTTCTGCTAACGCTGTGAGTTTGAGACCACTCGACCAACTTCTGTTTCCTTTGCTCATAAATATTCTGGACAGCACTTCACTGCACAACAGCAACCAGGGGCTTCTGAGCAGGCAGGGAATTTACTCAGAGGGTGGGAGGCCCTGGCACAGGGTACCCAGAGAAGCTGTGGCTGCCCCTGCATCCCTGGAAGTGTCCAAGGCCAGGCTAGATGGGGCTTGAAGCAACCTGGGACAGTGGCAGGGGGTGGAACGAGATGAGCTTTGAGGCCCCAAATCATTCTGGGATTCTACAAGCCAGCACAAGCCTCGTCCCTTTCCATCAGGCTGCTGACAGAGAGGCCCAGGCTGCAGCACACAGGAGCTCCTGGCTGGTCCTGGCACTGCCCAGCAGTTCTGTGCTGTCTCCGTTACACGTGTCAGCCCACAGCAATTCCATGAATCTCTTCCAGGCACAGGAACGTGGGGTTTCTTTCCCCCTGCTCTCAGTACCCACAGTGTATCACGCTATAAAAAGCACCTTGCATTCAGTACCCGAGCTGGGCTGGGGGGAAGAACCATGTGCAAACAGGATTTCTCTGCCTTACTTCCTGGCAGGATCTGGGGAGGGTCCGTGGGTGGCTCTGCTCGAGTGTTTGGCTGAATTTAAAAACCAGATCATGCACTGCCCTTGGAGCCTTGGGATACCAGGCAGCTAAAACAGGCTGGCTGAGGAATAAAAAACCTCCACCCCTGACCGTTAAGCACAGGCCACTGGAACATCCTGACTTGCATATCAAGCGTGTGTGACAAGTTACAATATTAGTAATGAGAAAGCTAATTATCATGGATGCGTTATTTATTTGTCTGCTCACTCGAAATTTACAGAGGGGGGAAAAAAAATCTTTCAACATTTACAAGAAAGCAATTAGGACAGCAAATGGATTATTTCTCTTTAAACCTATGAGAAAATGCTCAGTGCATATTTCCTCTCTAATTTGTCTGCACTCAAGGATCTATTTTTGGAAGTCTCCCTAGACTGTATTGTAGCACCACATGTACTGTAATGGCATTTTAATTAGCCCAGAGAGCTGGAAGATGCACTCTGCATCCGAAAGAGAGGCAGCCTAACAAAATGAGAGCATCCTTCTCTTCCCTTCTCAGAGATTTACAGCAGCTCTCGGGCCGAAATACCAATTATGGCTTCAACTGGAACCGACTGCGACTGCTGCAAAAACCCAGCGCCTCTCCCGGCCCGTGGAACTCCACAGCAGCAAACCCAGGTTTAAGCACTATTTACTCCTACTTTAAAGGTGGATAAAATTAAAAGGTGGTAAAATTAAAAATGCTGCAGCCATGCAGGGGCAAAACAGGGGACAGGAGGAGGAGAGACAAGTGAAAAAGGGATGGATCTGTCCGAGTTATCAAAACACCCATTTAGATGAAAGTTAATTCAATCCCATTCATATGGGGTAATTCTTTAATTATTAGGATTATTACAACTACAGCTAGTATTGAAGCGAGCCACCTTGCTTTGCCAGTGGGTGACATCATGCATCACCATCACCAGGATGTCTGGTACATATATATACAGATATATAGATATACATAGATATATATAGATATAGATATAGATATATAGATATAAATATATCTATATCTTATATTTGTCTTCATTCTGACTCCTTGCTTTGGATGCAGTAGGAAGTAGGTCAGGCTGGTGGCTTCCTCAGTTCTGGAGAGGCTGGCACATGTGGAATAGCAAACCCCCCTCAAGCCCTTGACAATCCTGATTGCTCCAGAGACATTCCAGAGCCCAGATGTCAGTGTGAGGGGTTCCACCAAAGGCAGGAGCCCATCCCAGCACCCAGCACCTTGCTAGAGAGAACCAGGATGGGGTTCAAGCTTTCTTTTCCGTTAGAATCCACACAAATACCTCACAAGAATCTGAAGATACCCAGATGCAACATTTACGAGAGCTTGGTACCACTCTTCTACCCTGGACCTTGTAAAGAAAAATCCAGCAGGCCACAGTTTGGTTAACATCAATGTAAAAGCATAAAAGGAAAAATAAAGAAGTTCAAGGCCAGGCTGGATGGAGCTCTGAGCAAACTGATCCAGTGAGTGGCATCCTGGCCATGGCAGAGGATTGGAACTGCATGGTCTTGAAGGTCCCTTCCAACCCAAACCCTCCTGGAACTCTAATGCTCAGCAGCTGTTAACACAAAAAGCAACATTTAATTTATTACTAGGAAGTTATCCTAGAAGCCAAAATACCTAAGAAGTGTTTAAACAGGAAGCTGTGGTCCTTAAGGCGTTGACAGACTGATACCCAAATGACAAGACACCACTTCTCAAATGCTAAACCCTGGAAGCATTGTGTTCCACTTCCTATGCCATTATTTTCCTTAATTCTTTGCAGTGGGAGGATAAAGCAACTCCTCCTAAACATGACAATCTTCAGCCTCCTCAGCAGACTCCGATGACTTCATCTGCACAAAACTGAGGAGATGTGTCACTTTGGAAATCCAGGGGAATAAAATAATCTTTGACATGCAAATGCAAGTGAGCAGAGGCTCGGAGTAACCCATCCGCTCCATCACAGAGGTTAACACTCCCTGGCATCATTACAGCAAGAAGGAGGAGCTGCCCATTCCAGGAGATTTGCTTCTCTTCCCCTTCGGGCAAGGAAAGCCAGAACCCCCCACAGCCAGACTTCCCACTGTCCCCAACAAAGAACGCAGGGAAGGAAAAATAAAACACTTTATATGAAGAGAATGTATGCAACATTTTCTATGCCTATTTTTCTTCCAAGTGAAAAAACTCCCACGTATTTAATGCTGGTTTTCATTCCATTTTACTGTGGCTGGTTTTGAAATCAGCTCATTTGGTCCATAGGAAGTAACTATAGAAAGCTAGGTAAAATTAGGGCTAAGCTCAAGCACACACCTAAAGCAACAACGTCCAGATCACCTGTGGCACCTTGCACACCAAGGATGGCTCAGGAGGGACGGGAAGCCAAGGAATGCACCTGCTCCCACCCAGCAGCCCACACGCACCTGGCAAACAGCCTCCCGCAGAGCTGTGGGGGCCCCTGGAGCAGAGGAGTGTCCTGACCATTCCCGAAGGGCAGCAGCCGCTCTCCAGCCCCTGGCTGCTCTGCTCCCGGGCAGCCCGAGCCTGTTTGGGCAGGAAAGGCTGAGCTCTGGTTTCCCCTGGCAGGCACCGCCCCCGGAGTGACATTCCCAGGCGTGGGGCTGTGTCCCAGACCCGGCTCTATTTCAGGCTCTCTCCTGTGCACGATGACAGGAGGCCTCTGCTGGTGGCCACCCAACACCTCCCTGTGCCCAACGCAGAGCAAACCCCAACACACAGCTCAGGGCTCCCCAGGGCACTGCGAGACTCAAGGTGGGATCTGCAGGATCCGCCGTGTCCCGATGTTCCATCAGTCCCAGGTGAAGTGCTGCCTGCAGGATCACCCCGGCACTTTGCACAGCACGTCCTCCTTATCCCAGCCTTGTCCCATAGAGAGCCACCGGGATCAGGAAAAACCAGAGCCACCAGGCAGCAGGCAAAACATCCCTGTCTACCTGTTCCTGACATAATTTCCTTATCACAAGGGCTGGAGCCTCTCTGCTCTGGAGCCAGGCTGGGAGAGCTGAGGAAGAGAAGGTTCCAGGGAGAGCTCAGAGCCCCTTCAGGGCCTAAAGGGGCTCCAGGAGAGCTGGAGAGGGACTGGGGACAAGGCATGGAGGGACAGGACACAGGGAATGGCTCCCACTGCCAGAGGGCAGGGATGGATGGGATATTGGGAAGGAATTGTTCCCTGGGAGGGTGGGCAGGCCCTGGCACAGGGTGCCCAGAGCAGCTGTGGCTGCCCCTGGATCCCTGGAAGTGTCCAAGGCCAGGCTGGACATTGGGGCTTGAGCACCCTGGGCTGGTGGCAGGTGTCCCTGCCCATGGCAGGGGGTGGACTGGATGAGCTTTAAGGTCCCTTTCCTGCCACACCCCTCTGGGATTCTGTGATTCCATAACACCTGCCATTATCCGCCAGCTTTAGATTGTCTGTATATATCATCTTCATGTCAATTATGTACAGATTTCTAAAATTTGGACTTCAGATATTTTTAAATCCCAGATTAAAAAAACAGACTCCCATTTCAAAGCATCTAAAAGTAGATTCCACTTTCACAGACTTGGTGGAGCAGCAATTTTCCCACTTGCAACGAAGGAGCCCAGACTCCACTGTTCATGACTATAAATATATTCATAGATATTTTCCCTGGCACAAAGCACTTCAGTTTTAAAGGCAAGAGATTCATCAACTCTTCTGGAGAGCTTCATCCTTTTGCTGCTTTGATTCTGTCAGTGAGCACACGCTCCTGGCAGGAGTGGAGGAGGGCACAATCTGCCACCATCTGCAGGGTGCAATCCATCTGAAAAGGTGACTGTCCTCAAGAAATTAGCATAGTCCAAGCATTTAACTTCACTCTGGAATATTATGTTCAACCAACAGGCTCTTTCCAGAGCCATTCTGCAAAATGTTCTTGTTCCCTGTGTGGTACTGGGATCTTTTGGTTTTAAGTTGTAATGCAGCCTTTTAACAGAAGTGGGTAAAATTTTCCATCCTTCTTGGGAGGCGAACAGGATAAAGGCAGGATTCCACCCTCCCAGTTAAATGTTTCTCCAGGAGATCAGTGTTATCAAAGTGAGGTGTTTAATCTGCTGAGACAGGTCCTGTGAACTTCAGCACAGTAAAAAAAGCCAACTCCCCAGGACTCCCTCAGCATTCAGCAGGAGAGGTGCTGCTGGCACCCAGCCACCCCCCAATCACCCACTATTCAGAACACACTCTCCCATTGGAGAGCCACAAATCCACAGACAGAATGCCCCTTTGATCCAAATGTTCCAGCAGGTTCTTCAAAACTGATTGCTGATACAAGAACGAAGCAAGGGAAGCGGGGGGTGGGGAAAGCACCTTGAAATTATCTGCAATTGTCAGCAGTGGGAGAGAGGCGAAGCACATTTTCAAGGCAGGAGAGAAGGTTCAGTAGCCTGCTTAATTTTCCCTTCTCTCCGGATGAATAAACTGTCAGGAAGAAATCCAGCTGAAAGATAGCCTGGCTCTTCCACGGCTTCAAATGAGGCTCCAGCTCCTGCCCACACGCTCACAGGACATGATGTTCAAGCTAATGAGATGCCATGGGAAGAAAAGGCTTCCCTCCTTCCAGGAGGGAACAAACTGTATGTGATGGGAAGCAAAGAGCATGGATTGCCTTTCAGCCCCGTGCTTGGCTAGCACACGAGCTAAATAAGGCTGTTCCACACAAGTGATGATTCTGGGGAGGCTTAGGATGGATCTCAAGAAAAGGTTCTTCCCCCCAAGGGTGCTGGCACTGCCCAGGCTCCGCAGGGAATAGGCACAGCCCCGAGGCTGCCAGAGCTCCAGGAGTGTTTGAACACCACTCCCAGGGATGCCCAGGGTGGGATTGTTGGTGTGTGTGGGGTTGGACTTGGTGATCCTTGTGGGTCCTTCCAGCTCTGGAGATTTCGTGATTCCATGAACTATTTCAAATGCAGGCTGCATCCAAAGGTTCTGATCCTTTCCAGTGCAGAAAAGGGACCCACATATAAGAGGACACTTATTCAGCAACCCACTACACTCATGCTAACCCAGGAGAAATTCCTGGATGCAGCAGAGACTGCAGGGAGAACTGAGGCAAAGGAAACTGAGGCTTGGACACTGCTGGCAACAGGAACCATCCAGGATTTCAGGACTAAGCAGATGCCTTCTGGCCTTGGGAGCCACCTGAGCACATGACAGAATTGGAAAGAGCAGAGGGAAAAAAGGGGGGATTTTTCATTAAGGAAAATAAATATGGAGACATGGAAACAGGATGGTCAGCAAACAGATCAGGCCTTGGGTTTGATGGAGCAGTGGCTGTCAGGCTCCAAAGGCTTTCAGCCCCAACCTTTCCCAGTGCTCCATCAACCTTTCTGCTACACCCACCATCTTTCAGGATGGAAAACTCATCACAATACACATTACAAATACACATTACACTATCACATCCAAGCCTGTAACAGCATAGCATCTGTGGCTCATCAGGGAAAAATCCTTTCGGTCCAACGTTTTAAGGATCACAGACTAGCTGACCGTGCTTACGAGCA
Organism: Hypocryptadius cinnamomeus; assembly: GCA_013400635.1. Lineage (NCBI taxonomy): Eukaryota > Metazoa > Chordata > Aves > Passeriformes > Zosteropidae > Hypocryptadius > Hypocryptadius cinnamomeus. The sequence goes on along the minus strand of VYZP01031358.1, from coordinate 7,472 downwards.
GCCTGAACTGCAAGTCACCCCACGCCTGCTGGAGACAACAATGACATGTTTGAGTGCCACCCTCACTCTCAAAAAGGGAGGAGGACAAGTTTTCTCCTTGCTTTGCTCAGATTTCAAGCAGGTGCACATAGAAATTGAGTAAGTTTGTGCACAAAGTTTGGATCAAAAATTACTGGCACCCAGAAATCAAAATCCTGTCCCAACAGGCTAATCCAGGGTGCTCAAAACAAAACTGGAGATAGTTCTTGGTCAAAATCAAAATCATCAGTTCAACAATCCTGGAAGTACACAAACAAACAGCAATTAAACTATGCATGTAGTTAAAACCAGTCATGTCTGGAGCAACCATAACCCAAACTTCACCATTGGCTCTTCACCCTCAAAAGAAACAAACCCCCAAAAGTTCCAAGCACCAAGGGTGACTTTTAACTAAAGATAAGAATGTGGAGTCATTCATCCAAAAGACTGTTTTACTGTAAAATACACAAACAAAGTATTTCTGTGGGAATTACTGCCCTTAAACTAGAGCCACGAAGAAGCTGGACACTTTCTACAGAGAACTCTGGATAGAGACCACCAAATCCCAACCCAGAGGGAGCTCCCAGCACCCACCCTCAGCGCCTCCTTTGACTCATCCTGATGATGGAAAGCAGCAGAAAGCTCCAACAGAGGAAAACCTCACCACTGCCACCAGAAAGGCACAATCCACAACTCCCTCGCACTCAAAAACTCCCTTTATTCTGGTTCTATGGCACATAAGGGGTTCACACACGCTGAAATGCTCCTGTAATGCATAATGGGTTTTCCTTACCACAATGGATCATTATTCCATGGCAATCTAATCTAGTAATAGTGGATAATACCAGTAATATGGATTTGCTTTAGTAAAAGCATTTTAAATTGCATTAAACACAGTAACACGAGAACGGCACATTCTGAAAATGGATATTTCTAATTCCTGGTGTGTAGAGGAGCAACTCCTGTTTCCAAGCCAAAGAGAAGCAAGTCTGTCTTAACACAAGGCCAACCCAAAATTATGGAATTGCAGAAAAGGTTGGAAAGGCCCTCCAAGATCATTGAGTCCAGCCATCAACTCAGCACCACTGCTAAGCCTCATCCCCAAGTGCGGCCTCAACGCTGGACTTTATGCTCAAAATAATGTGACAAAGAGGAGAAAATAAACTAAAAAGCATTTTCATGAGTATTGTTGGCTGTTCCTTTAGGGCACAGAACTTTTACCCCCAAGGTGCAGCCTTCACAGCAGGCTGAACAGCATCAAACCACCTCATGGGCTGCACTTCCATAAGTGGATTGCTCCAGGTCTGTCTGGAGACAGCCTTCACAGGGAATCAGGAATCTCAGGAGCTGCAACACCCAGGGGACCTCTGAGTCCCTGAGGATCCCTCTGAGTGAACAATCAGCATGATGAAATACTTTTTGTGTGTTACAAAAGGAAATAGATGTTCTAAAAAGTACTCAGCAGAGGTCTCCAGATGTAATTGTGAGTAGGTGGTTTGGGCTGGGAGAGACATGAAAGCTCATCCAGTTCCAACCTCCCTGCAACCTTCCACTAGCCCAGGTTGCTCCAGTTCATTTGAACTCATTTCTGTGTCATTACGTTGGGTTTTGCTTCATCACTGCAAGTAGAAAAGTGTAAATTAAGATACTTGGGTTTACTACTTAAGTTACTCCTTAAGGTACCCTTTACTCAGAAGTAGTCGGGCAAAAAGGGATGATTTTGGGTTTTGTTTTCAGGGCTTTTTTTCTTAATCTGGAGTTATTTCTTTCCCATTTCTCACCTTACCATGCCTTCCATAGCACTCTGTGTACCCTGACCAAAATTCAGCTGGCACCTCCCAGAAATCCATCAGAATTCCTTTAGAGCTTCTGCAGCCAAGAGGTCCCTGCTCATCATAGGAGGGGAAAAACACTGAAAATAATTGAAAATATGATCAGCAAACGGGGGAGTGGGCTCCACATAATAAACCCAAATGTGCTGAAGAAAGGAGGCTCAGTTTTCTCATTCCCTAGAACCAGTGCACATTGTGAGCCTGAACATATTATCCTACCTGGATGTTGTTTAAAATAAGAAACCACAGTGATGGGGAGTTCCCGGGGGGCCCCCTAAGCTGTATCTTGGCTGATGGCAGCAGGCAGGCAAGGAGACTCCACACGGCTTCTGAGGGTGCTGATCAGATGAGGGTTTATTGGGGGTCCCACCCCCGGGAGCAGCATGGTTACTGAGGGGGAAGGGGGGAAGGGGGAGAGAGGGAGAGCCTGGGGAGGGAAGGGGCCAAGAGAGCCTGGTCTCCCTGGCACAGTTTAACAGGGAGATTCAAAGGGGGCGCGGAATCAGACTTGGGCCAACGGGATCACAGACACATGATGCTTCAGGGGAGGGTCACAGCTTGGAATAAACATTTTGGAGGGGTGAGACAGAGCATACCATTTAGCTAAAATGCAACACCACACCACAGTGACTACAAATTTGCTAAATAGCAAATACCTCCATTAGTTTTGGCTGCATCCTCCAGTGTTTTACACCAACAGCTACTTCTGGGTTGCCTTCCTCCAGCCACTGATGGAGAATCCATCCCCTGCCTTTTGTTGGCCGGAGGCACTGCCGTGCTGACATTCCCATCAAGCCAGCAGTGCCAATCAATGGCCTCCCCAAAAAAATCAATCCTGGCCCACATTTCAATCCCCCCCGCCAACACCCAGCCAGCAGGAATCGTTCATCCTTTGTGCACCACGAGCAGAAGAGCAGCTGAAAGCACTTGACATTTGTCAAGGCAGATAAGATTCCCTCAGCGCTGGGTATGGGTGTTCACTCCTGGTGTTGGAAACGCATCGAGGCAGAGCTGGTCCCAGCATCACTGCAGCCCTGCACAAGGACTCATCCAATCCAAAGCCTTTCAAGGAGCCTGTGAACATCCTGAAAGGAACCCACAAGGACCATGGAGTCCAACCCCTGGCCCTGCACAGACACCCCAACAATCCCACCCTGTGCATCCCTGAGAGCATTGTTCAAACGTTCCCAGAGCTCTGGCAGCCTGGGGCTGTGCCCATTCCCTGGGGAGCCTGGGCAGTGCCCAGCACCCTCTGGGGGAAGAACCTTTTCCTGATATCCAGCCTCACCCTGTGGTTTGATCCCCCTCTGCTGCATGTTAAGAGGCCACCGAGTAACACAAATAAATCCTCACTGCTTTCCCTCAAACTCCTCCTTGATACCCAAGGCATGTCCTTGGACAGGTTTTTTTGAACATCTTGTTCTCAAGCCACAGTTTAAAATTCACTGTAACCCTGCATCGCTGTCATCCTCTACTCCTCTCTCTAGCATACATGAGGTTTGACCTTTTCAGATTTACATTTACAGCGTTCACAATCCTTGTGAGCTTTGCTACAGACAGGGAAAAAAATGAGTTGAGAGGAATTTCTGGAATGGTGACTGGGCTGCTGATGTTTCCTAAGGCAAAACACACACTGCTTCTATTCCAGCTTCCTAATACCCTGGTAAACAAGAGAAAATTGATTGACAAAGGGACCCTAACTAGCTGGAATCTTCTGAAAGATGGAAAACAGACTTCCAGGGCTGCCCACACAAGTGAAGAAGCTTCGGCAGTCACTGTTCAAGGGTAGCACAAACAATGCTCCAAATGAAGAATGCAGCAGGAAAAAAAATGCAGCCCAGCAGCTGGATTTCCAACTGAAGGAAGGAAAGCCAGGCACTTCCAAAAATGTCCCACCACACATCCAGCCTCATGCTTCTGCCTTTCCTTTGTGCTGCAGATGCCGTGCTTGTTCTCTTGGTATCCTTGATTTATGTGGATCCCTTCCACCCAGCTGTCTCAGCAACACACAGAGCCTCAGTGTGTTCCCAGGCTGTGGGAACTCCAGCCTGGAGCAGATCTTCCTCTCCCATCCAGCCCCCAGAGGGAGGCAGGCACGCTTTTCCTAACACACCCACCACGCAACACAGGCATAAACCCTAGAGCTCTGGATTTTAACAAGGCTTGGAGTGACAGGACAGGGGGAATGGCTTCCACTGCCAGAGGGCAGGGATGAATGGGATATTGGGAAGGAATTGTTCCCTGGGAGGGTGGGCAGGCCCTGGCACAGGGTGCCCAGAGCAGCTGTGGCTGCCCCTGGATCCCTGGAAATGTCCAAGGCCAGGTTGGACACTGGGGCTTGGAGCAGCCTGGGATAGTGGAAGGTGGTGGACCTGGATGAGTTTTAAGGTCCCGCCCAACCAAAACCATCCCATGATTTGCCAGCACTCCCATCCTATGAGACCATATGAGAGCAGAAAGAGGCTCTTGGATAAGGATGACCAGCTCTGGATAACAATGATCCTCCTCAGACATTTGTATTCCTTGGCTCGTGAAGGTACCACAAACTTTGGCTTCCTCAGCCCTAAATGCCCTCCAGTGCCACAGAACACCTGTGCCCAAATTACCCCTTCTGATGTGTCCATTTTTAACATGGAAAATAATGGGCACAAAGAGGAAAGGCTGAGTTCAAGGAATGGCAGCATTCCCCAAGCCACTTTTCCAGACCTCCTATCCCAGACCTGGTCTCCTACCAAATCATGGAATCATTAAAGCTGGAAAAAACCTCTAAGACCAAGGCCAATGATTCCCCTAACACTGCCAACTCCACCACTAAACCACGTCCCCAAGTGCCACATGCACAGTCTGGAATAACTTTGCCTCAAAACAAATTCAGCTGCCATTTATAATGAATGGGTGAGATCCAAAATATTTTCTATTTAATCACCTTTTGATATTTCCAGCACAAGACACCAATGTGCTTGTACAACACTGTTACAGATCAGAAGCATCTGCCTCTGCTTTTAGCAATTTTATTTCCTAGAATACTCCTGCTATGCACACTCCATCTGCCTTGTCCACCATCAATAAAATCCATTGATCAGTGTCAGCCACCAAAACCCAGCAGAAAGGTAAAGAGAGGATAAGGAATTGAGAGCTGACTGCAAAGGAGGCAGCTTCCAGGGCAGAGGACATGGAATTACTGTGAGAAAGGAGATGGGCAGCACAAACTTTAGGAAAGGTGAAAAAAGTAAGAAAATAGGACACAGCTGGTTAAAACAACACCTTCCTAGTCCTGCTTGGGGGCAAGAGCTGGGTTTCAGCTTTGCTTGGGAAGCTCTGCCTGTGAAAGGGAGACTTCACAGTACCCACAGGCTTTTGAGCAAAGCAACCAAAGAAGTGAGAGCCATCAGCAGAGCTTTGTCCCACCAGAGGGGGGATCACCCAGGGACCAGCTGCTCCTACTCTCCCCTGCCCTTCCAAAAACCAGGCAGCAGGACAGGGCACGGGAGTTTCTCCAGCAGTTTGGGATATGCTGTGCACACAGCTCTCTCAGTCCGAGTGCCATGTCCTGAAAAAACACAGCAGGAAGCAGAAGCAGCATCTTGAAATCTTGAAAGGATGGCTGATTTTTTTCACCCCAAGAAATTAAAAACTGTAGTGTGCCAAGAAGAGAACAAACTACCAACAGGCTGCGAGGTTATTGTACTGCTTCTTAAATTGTGATTATCACCACAAATTCCATCATCTGGGGCTAAGTGGAGCTCCAAAGAGATGTGTGGGATTAGAGATTAGTTCAGACAGTTTGAATTATTCCCTCCACGCTTGGAAGGAGATGTAGAAGAGAGGGGTGTTTGGGGGGCTGTTTTGAGTTTCTTTGGTGTCCTGCAGCCTGGTCTCTCCCTGATTCACTTCATTTCTACTCAAGCAAACCCTGGCTATTCATGGGTAGGACGGGCATTGCAGGACATGAAGCTGTGACCACACAGGCAGCTCCATGGCCACAAGTGCTGGAGACACCAGCCCTGCACTGTGCCTCGGCTAACAGGGGAAGGGCAGAGCAAAACAGGCACCAGGATGGGGGCACAGAAATAAGAGTTCTCAGAACAGGCCCCAAACCATGCCCCCAAGTGCCACATCCACACACTTTCTCAATTCCAGGCAGGGTGACTCCACCACTGCCCTGGGAAACCTGATCTAATGCCTGATCACCCTTTCAGGGAAGAAAGTTCTCCTAATATCCAATATCCTAAACCTCCCCTGGCCCAGCCTGAGGCCCTTCCCTCTCCTCCTGTCCCTGTCCCCTGGAGCAGAGCTCAACCCCCCCTTGGCTGTCTCCTCCTGTCAGGAGTTGTGCAGAGCCACAAGGGTCCCCCTGAGCCTCCTCTTCTCCAGGCTGAGCCCCTTTCCAGCTCCCTCAGCCTCTCCTGGGCTCCAGACCCTTCCCAGCTCTGTTCCCTTCCCTGGACACGCTGCAGCCCCTCAGTGTCCCTCTTGTTACGAGGGGTTCAGAAGTGACCCCAGGATTCCAGTGTGGCTTCCAGAGAGGGGGAGCTGAGCCAGCTCCCACCTGGGGCAGCACCTTAGGCCAGGTTCCCTAAACACACATCAAAAACCATGAATAAAACCACCTGAAGCAAAGCTGGTTTTACTCTGTGGACACCATTGGAAACACAAGCTGGTGGGTTTTATTCTGCACACACAAAATCATCATCTCTCCTCAGAAGTAGATGCTCTGTATAAAAACGACCACAAAGGACTTTGAACGTGCAGTNACAGAGAGCCTTTGCACAGATTCTCAGAAATAAACCATTTTCATTTCAAGTCAAAATCCCAGCTGGAAATTCTAGTCATACATACCTTATCCAGAGTTCAGGGAGCATCTGGAAAACCCCCTCAGGCACAGGGTGGGATTGTTGGGGTGTCCTGTGCAGGGCCAGGAGCTGGACTAGATGATCCTTGTGGCTCCTTCCAACTCAGGATATCCTGAGATTTTATCATTCGATTTTTCACCAGTTTTTGTCTGTCTAATCCCTGGGAAGAGCAAGGAGCCAGGCTCCAGCCTGCCTGCCAAGAGCACTCCAGCAGCTCTGCTGCCAAAGGGTAAAAGGCTTCTTGAAGCATCTGCAGTTCTCAAATAAAAGGGAACATCACTCACTAAACCAGCATAAAACAGAAGGTTCTGGCCTATGGATTCTGTGTTAATATTGACAGGTTGGAGCTCACAAGTAGCACTTAGAAGAGTGAAAGAATAATGAAAAACCCAATACGAAGATTTTTGTTGTGAAGAGCTTAAAAAAGTTGAGAAGTAAATCAAAGACCCAGAAAATGGTAAAAAAAGCAGAAACGTCCCCAGAAAACTTCCAAGTGTAGTCCTAAGTTTGAGAATGACAGCATCCCGGAGTATTTAACAATTTCCACTTAAGTCAAGCTAATAGAAAGATTGAACTTTAATTTCCACTGAATTGCTGCCAAAAACTTTCCTTTAGCTGAGGATGGAAAAAGCATTCTCCCTCCTGCCTTTTCAGCTTGTTCAGGATACACAGCAAGGAAAGGAGATTTTCACAGGGGCACAGAGTGACAGGACAAGAGGGAACAGCCTTAAGCTGGAGGAGGGCAGGGAGGGATGGGATATTGGGAAGG
>VYZP01031356.1:0-23401 GCA_013400635.1 Hypocryptadius cinnamomeus | reverse complement strand
AAAAAAAAATTATCTTTCAGAGAGTTCATAGTTTAGATTCTGTTGCTCCATCACACTTTGTAGCAATTAATAACATTGAATTTCATCGGCTCCGTGACCTCATTTCCTCTCTTTGTGAAGCTTTTTGTTGCCGTTTTAGCAAATTTCTGGCTGCTGTTTTACTGCAGGGAGATGATCAAAGTCCAGCTTGCTGGAGCAGGCAGGTCCCTGTGGTGCCAGTCTGTGGGGAGGTGGCAGACTCTGCTCTCTGTTCTGTCCCCACAACCTCACTGGTGACATCTTAAGATCTCCCCTGCACAGCCAGAGGGCTGGAAGGAGATTTTCAGGGTTGCAAATCCCCTGGCAGGTTCAGCATTTCCCCTCTAATTATTCTAGGTAATAAATAATTGATAATTGAGAAGTTTGTGGTGATAGAGTTGAAATGCAAGGCCTTGGGGAGACAGAAATTCCATGGGTGTTAGCACGTTACCAGCAGATTAGAGGAACGTTTTTCAATGTTCATTGTTTTCCAAACTTCTCAAACTCAGAATACTTGTCCTTCAAAGCAAATAGTGGGTGAAGCAGTGCTTGCAAGCATTTTTAGAGTTATTTTGTGTCCTAAAACTCCATCAGCCATGTGGAGCAGGGGCAGACAGCTCTGCGAGGGCCATCCGTGCCTCCCTGGAAGAGCTCCAGGAGCTTGGAGCTGGCTTTGCCTCTTTGGGCTTGCACTGGGGCCACAATTGCTTGGTTTTGCTTCTGCCTTGCTCCAGACAGACCATCTGCTCATGTCCCTTCAGGAGACAGCCTGGAGCTGTTTGCTGGCCATAGAAATGATGTCTTGTCGAGAGGAAGGTGGGGAGCAAAATTTGTGGATGGGCACAACACCTCGGGGTTGGGACACCCCCAGAGCCATCCCCTGCAGTCAGTCCCAGCATGCTGGGTGCCAGCCCTCGGTGTGGGGATGAAAGTTTCTGCAGCCAGAGGTATTTTCTGCAGCCAGATGTATTTTCTGCACATCAGGGTACCTAGCACTGGTGTTTGCCCTGTGCTTTTCCTGTGATGTTTTCCCCCATGGAACAGGGTCCCTCTGGCCATGCAGAGGGCACATCCTGCTCGTGCTCTCCCCATCCCCATGGCCGGGTTGTTTTCCCTGCCTGCAGCAGGTGTGTGGGAGTGCAGGGATGTGTAACACCATGAACAAGTGGCCACGGGGGGTTCAGAGCCGGNAGGGAGGGAGGGAGGAGGGAAAGAAGGAAGGAAGGAAGGGGGATGCAGGGAGGGAGAGCAGCACACTGCCGGAGGTGGGCGGTTCGTGAGGTCAGCAGGGTAAAGTGGAGTGAAACAGCCATGAATTAACCGGGGGAGGTGACTGACTGAAGTGTGGGGACACAGCCAGGCATCCCTCAGTGAAGCTGGGAGCTTCAGTCACATCTTTCCTTTGTGTTTCCTTTCCTGCTCTTTTGATGGACGAAAATCTTGCCTGATGTGAGCTAAGAAATAGTGAGAGTTGGGTTTGTACCTGCCTGTGTTGGTGCAGAAATATCCTGGTTTTCTCCACGGAGCTGGGCTCTGGTGAGGTGCTGCTTGCCCCATGTCACCGTGTCACTGTGCCACCATGCCCCTGTGTGTGTGGCACACAGCTGGAGCTGCAGCTGGAGCTCCCTGGCACTGGGGCTGCTGCCACTGCAGGGTGAGGAGCAGGGCTGGGACTCTGCCCTCAGGAGCCTCCTGCCACCTGCACAGGGGTTTGTGTCCCTGGCCGGGGTCTGGGTGTCACATGAAGGGATGGAGCAGAGGCAGGTGTCCCCTGTGCTCTGCACACCTCCTGCTGTGGCTGGGGTGTCCATCTCAGACACAAACTGCCCCTTGTGTGACATCTCTGCCCCGACCCGCTGGGGCTGCCAGAGTCTGTCCCTCTCTCTGCCCCGCTGCCTTTGCTCTGCTGGGCAGGATTTCATGTTGCTCTGTCACCAGTTCCTTTGTCACGGATGGTTTTTGCTGCTGCTCTGCCATCTCACTGCGGAGGGGCCCTCTGGAGGCCAGCGCACACATCACTCCCGTCCAACTCCACAAATCCAGGAAAAATGGCATTTTCTTATTCTCTCCAGGACCCTCTGTCGTCACCTGTCTTTGAACTTTTGGTTGTGGCTTTACATAAGGCTGGCTGCTGTGGAGTGTTTGTCTCTGAGATGCTGGATATGCTGTCTGTGGGGTCCAGGGGAGCGAGGAGTGGGTCTGTCCTCATCTCCTGTCCGGGCAGCCACCCACGGCCACTCTGCTGAGGCTGGAACTGGGATCCTCCACCCAGGAAGGGTCCTGAGGGAGGTGCTGCCATCCTCCTCTCTGCACCTCCCAAACTCTTGGAGTTAAACATGGATCTGCAGGTTCCATGGAACCCCCAGGTTCCCTCGAACCTGGTCCTGGTCTGCAGAGGGCTGTGATGAGTTTCTCTCTGGAACAGCAAGATTCTTAAAAAAGCTTCACTTTAAGGTGAGGCCAACCCCAAGCACGCCCTCTGTGAGTGGCTGTGACTGGGATCTGCAGGGTTTGTGGTGTCGGGGTGTGGATTTCTTTGGGTGGTGATCCCCTGCCCTGCACTCTGCCACCTGTGCCTCCCAGGGGAAGCTCCCAGCCCATTCCCATTCCCAGACTGTAGGGTTGGTGTTTTCCCAGCTCGTTCCCATTCCCATTCCCATTCCTGAAAGGTCGGGCTGGTGTTTCCCAGCTCATTCCCATTCCTGGAAGGTCAGGCTGGTGTTTCCCAGCTCATTCCCATTCCTGGAAGGTCGGGCTGGTGTTTCCCAGCTCATTCCCATTCCCATTCCTGAAAGGTCAGGCTGGTGTTTCCCAGCTCATTCCCATTCCTGGAAGGTCAGGCTGGTGTTTCCCAGCTCATTCCCATTCCCGTAAGGTAGGGCTGGTGTTTTCCAGCTCATTCCCATTCCCATTCCTGAAAGGTCAGGCTGGTGTTTCCCAGCTTGTTTCATTCCCATTCCTGGTCAGGCTGGTGTTTCCCCAGCTCATTCCCATTCCTGGAAGGTCGGGCTGGTGTTTCCCAGCTCATTCCCATTCCCGTTCCCATTCCCATTCCCATTCTTGAAAGGTTGGGCTGGTGTTTCCCAACTCATGCCTGGTGTTTCCCAGCTCGTTCCCATTCCCAGAAGGTCGGGCTGGTGTTTCCCAGCTCATTCCTGGTGTTTCCCAGCTCGTTCCCATTCCCAGAAGGTCGGGCTGGTGTTTCCCAGCTCATTCCTGGTGTTTCCCAGCTCGTTCCCATTCCCAGAAGGTTGGGCTGGTGTTTCCCCATCCCGGAGCGCCGGGGCTCGGCAGGAGCAGCGGGGAGGCTGCGGCTGTGTTTGGATCAGACAGCTCTGCCGTGCTTCCTGCAGCCCACGCAGCCTCCAGAGCAGCTGAGCGTGGCTCTGCAAATTTAGCAGCTCCCTCCAGGCAGGGAGCTCTCCTTGCTGGGCCGTGGGCAGAGCCGTGGAGCTGCTGTGCGTGGCTCACTCTCGATGTGCCACGGGTGACTATCAGCAAAGTCATCTCTTTCCTTGAGCTCTGCTGCAAGGAGTTTCTGGTTCCAGAAGTGGATTTGCAAAAGCCCCACCTGCTGATCCCAGCCTGTGTGAGCCTCGGCCGTGGGGCAGTGCCCCTGTGGCTCCAGCACTGCTGTGGGGTGTCAGGAGCAGCTGGAGCTTGGGGGCTCCATGCAGGTACGTGCCACCTCCCTGGTGGCAGGAGCTGTCAGGGAAAAGGTCTCCTCTGTCTAGGAGAGAGGAATGTTTCTGGGGAGCAGGTGGTGAAGATGTTTAGCAAATGTCAGCTTGAGACCTTGCCATCCTGTGGGCAGGAGTGACATTGCTGAGAAATGTGTTATCCTGTCAGAAAGCAGCAAAAAAAATCCCCCAGGGAAATGTTTACGAGCGAGGCAGGGCTTTGCCAGAAGTGGGAGTTTTTCACCACGGAGCCTCGTGGAGCGTGAGCTCCTGGGAGCAGTGGGAATCCTGCTCCAGCTCACTTCACTCTTGTCTGCCTGAGCCACTCTGCCTTGGTGCTGAACGCCTCAATCACTGCCCAGAGCAGTTCAGGTTGGGAGTGGCCTCTTCACTGCTGCACTGTGTTGGTTTGTAGGTGAGCAAAAAGCAGTTTAAACAGAAAAGGGTCCTGCAGATGGCTGCCAAATACAGATTTTCAGAGCTGAAACACTGCCTAAAACTCCTTTCAAAACTCTGCTTGTGGTGGCATTGCAGGGACTGAGAGAAACTCGTTTGCCCAGTGTCCAGTATCACTGTGAAGTACATAATTGCATCTGGGCTGAGAGCTCCGTATGGGAGTATTATTTGAAAATTTTCTCATTTAATAACATGGGTGGTAATTGGCTCTTAGAAGAGAGTTTAATTGGAATAATTGGTATGGACACTCCTGTTAATTTAGTTTGCTGTTTCTAATGCACAGTCACGGTGTTTGCTCAAGAACAGAAGTGGGGATTAGGTGGTGCCCATATTTCTCAGCAAGAAGTTGCAGCTGGGCTCTGGGAAGGCATTTATTGGAGGAAGCTGTTCAGTTACTGTTCTTGAAGTTGGATTTTGGAGATGGATTTGCTTCATTACAGTTTGATGCAATCACACCCACGCTGCTGAGAGTTGAGGCCTTCTCTGACACTTCAGTTCCCACTTCAGATGATTTGGGATTGGTCTTTCTGCTCACCTGGAGCAGCTCCAGCTCCTTGGCACAGGGACATCCCTGTCCTGAGGTGCTCACACACACATGTGCAGGAATGTGCTCACTCAGGAGCCAGCACACAAGGAAGGGGAAGTTCATGTTCTCTACCCAGCCTTTCATCCCTGCTTCTCTCAAGTCTCTCAAGACCCATCAGTTCCAGGTCAGTAAATCAGCACCATGAGGTTTTTCTGTGTGGAAAAAGATTTTACAGTCTCTTTGCACAGTGGAGATGTCTCAAGCTGTCATCTCAGAGCTGTTCAGGGACTGCCATGAGCTGGAGGCTCTGCTGCAGGAGCTCCTGCTCTGTGGGGTCACTGAGAGTGTGAGATGGTGACACAAAAGCCATTACAGCTCCTCAGCCTCTTCCAGAGCTGTAGTTTAACAATTTTTTCCTTTTCGTCTTCCTCCAGAATGCTTTTAAAGCTCGGTATTGTCACTTTGTTTGGACTCTTCCCACACAGTAACTGCACTTAGAACTGCCCAGTGCTGATGGGGAGATTTATTGCCAACAGCTATTGTGTGAAAATTGAGAGGAAAACCAATTTTCTAGGCAGCTCTTGTTAGGCCTCTAATGGGAAATATTTCTTTCGTGCTAAGAACTTGTGAAAGGTTTTAGTGCTGTGCTCTGTGCCTCAGGAACGTTCAGCCTTCCAGGGTTCAGCAGCACAAATGTTTCTGCTTGCAGACATGTGCCGACCTCACTGCGCGTGCACGAGGGCTGCACTCGTTCCCAACGGTGAGAGTTTGAAAAAAAACCACAAAAAACTCTGACAAAGAGCAAAGCTTGCACCTCAGACCCCAGGGAGTGAGTGAAGTGAGTGAGGGTTGGGATTTCAGCACGAGGGGGAAGGCAGAGAAGGGATGTTCCTCTCTGCAGCAGGGAATTGTGAGCCTGAGAGCAGAGGCTGGGCGAGCCCCGTGTCCTTTTCCAGCGCTGTGTTTGGAATTGTTGTGCTGCTGGAATCCCCTGTTCCCTTTCAAAGGAGGAGGATTCACAAGAGGCACAGCGAGTGCTGCTGTTCCAGCACGGGTTAGTGAGCACAGGAGAGCACCAAGATCCTCTTTGGGACCTCATGGCTGCTTTTCCTGAGAAACTTTGGAGAGCTGGAGCAATTACCCAAACTTTTAAGGCCTTTTTCCCCCTCTAAGCTTTTTATGTTCTGTTTCCCACAGGCAGATTTTAAGGAGAGAAAGGAGTACAGCTGAACATGCTGGTGAAGATATTAATCATGACATAATTCAATTTTAATTCCATTAGACACTTTTAGTGATCAGGGAGTTTCTCATTTGGTTTAATCGACTCTTTTCCAGATGATGAAGCTGCAAGCTCTGGCACTTGTTATAAATGTCTGTTTATTAAACCACCCTTCGTCCTCAAAGCCTTTGCCTGGCCAGGATGGATATAAATGGAGAGGATGATGTTTGCAGCTCAGTCTTTAAGGAGACACTGTGTAAAAAATTGCAGCCCTCTCTATTTAATTTTTGTGTCTTTATGTGAGAGATGAGAGCAGGCCAAGGCATTTTTTTACTGTACTTTTTACTGTAAAAGTTCAAGGCAGCCGAGGTCTGTGAAACAGCATTTGCTGTCACACCAACTCCTGGAGTGGATATTCCCTTTCCAACAGATGATTTGGTCATGGCAGTTGAACCAAAAGCTGATGGGCAGATAAGGGCAATGGTGGTGGATAATTTAAAATCTTTTTGTGGCTTTAGTTCACCTTTGGCTCCTGCCCTGGCCTCGGCAGGCAGCTCTGACATGTGTGAGGCAGCTCTGGGGGGAATTCCAGGGGTTTTTGTGCAAAACTTTCTGGAGCCTCTGCCCCTCAGGGACACAGTTTGACACATCCTTGCCTTTTCCTTTTAATGCCTTTTCAACCTTGGGGCTGACCCCTGCTTTTGGCTGGATGAGAAAAGAGAGGGATGGTTTTTGTCACATCCAGGACAGCACCTGTGTGACTTGGGCGTTGCACTCACCTGGCTGCAGGTGACTCTGGCACTTCCCCTGGCTGCAGGTGACTCTCTGAGCACTTCCCCTGGCTGCAGGTGACTCTCTGAGCACTTCCCCTGGCTGCAGGGCCTCCTGGCTCACAGCAGAACCCCCAGCTACAGCAGGATGTTGATGGGTAAGCAAATTTTTCCTCATTGAAGTTAAAATAAGAAACGTTCTTGGAGATCAATGGTCTGGCACAACCCCCTGTTCTAGTCCTGCCCACACAGCCTGATGAGGCTGTCACAGACTCCATGGAGTTCATGCCTCATTTCTGCAGCACACTGTGAATTCCTCTTTAGGGGGACTTGCCATTTTCTCTGTCTTATATAATGCATTACAAAAAGAATGCTGAGAGAAATGAAAAAATGTATGGGAAATGGCACCTGGCATCATCCAGCGACCCTGGGGAGGGAAGAAAATTCTATTACCATGAGACATAATTGGCAGTGCTGATGGAGAGCCCCAAAGCCAAAATTTCTTCTTTGAATGTCAATCATTTTCCTTGGAATTTTGTAGAAGTTTTATGGAAGTTTTTAGATGCTAAAATTCTCCACATTTTTCAGCAAAAACCCTTAGCACCATTTAATAGGCAGACACTGCTCTGCATTGCATTACAATTTCAATACTTTAAAAGCAAAGAACATCATGCAGAAAAAGGAGCTTGGAGTCCTTTAAAACTGCAGAGTGGGAATCACTCTGGCATTTTGAAAGTCCCTGTGAAATTGCTTCCTGGTGAGCTCTGCCAGGCGGCTCAGGGGTGTTTGCAGCAGCATTTCTGGCTCCCCCAGGCACTTTGCTGCTGGGCACGAAACCAAATTCCAGAAGGGTTCGTGAGAGGGGCGTGGGGAGCACAGGTGCCTCTCCTGCTCTCGCTGCCTGTCACATCCCCTGGGAGAAGCTGAGATGAATCCTGGGAGAGCAGGGTGTCCCCTGGGGCTGCCTGTGATGGAAAGGTGCCACAGGGGCACTGCTCCTCCTGTGGGCATCGCCAGCAGTGCCCAGGGGCATTTCCAAGGTGTTTTCAGACCCCCGGTGGGAAATCGCTGCACAAATGCTTAAAGTCACAAACATTTATGGTGCAAAGACCATCCCTGCTGGGAGGCAGCGAGCAGCAGCTGCTGGCAGGGGAGGGTGGTGCTTTGGGCCTGGGGGAGCCTGGAGCCCCCCAGCTCCTCCGGGCTGGATTTGGGTGCTGCCCTGCCAGCTCCTCCTGGAGGGGTTTGGTGCTGCCCTTGTCACCTCCTCATCTCCTGGCTGGGTTTGGTGCTGCTCTGCACCTCCCCATCTCCTCCTGGCTGGGTTTGGTGCTGCCCTGCCTGTCCCCTGTGCAGCACTGCTCGCTCCCTGCCGTGCTGCACAGCCAGGGCTGACTCATGCTCGGGCAGCGCTGCCCAGCCTCTGCCAGCTCTGCCTGGGTGAGCACCCGGCGCCGCTCTCATTAGATCTTGGGAAGCAGAGAGTGACCCCGTTATGTACTCACCTGGAAAAGTGACTTGGCCGTGCCTCATTACTGTGCTCTGCCTGGAGACTTCTCATGCTTCCCTTGCAGATATATATTTAGATTTTACCCGAGGGCTTTTAATTTCCTCGCTGGCTTGAGCAGCTGTGACAGGTACACACTTACCTTCCCTTTTTCCTCTGGCCATTTTAACCTGCCACCGGCTTTGTTAAGGAGCAGGAGGGGATTGGGAGTCACTGAAACGCTTCAGGGTCTCATTGCTCTGCTTGTGAGCCTGTCAAATGCAGCCAGGAGTGGGAGCGGTGTCGGCATCGTGGCTTTGTAGGGAGATTTGTTCAGCAGCTGCTCTATTTCTCCTTCTCCCTGCTAAGCAGTCCTGAGTTGCCACACTGGGTTTGCAGCTTTCGTGCTCGTCGCTGATGAGCCACACTTAGAGAGGTAAAAATGGCTTTGCAAAGGCTGTGATGACAGTTCTGGGATTCAGCAGTTACATAAGGGCTGCTCCTGCTCCTGGGGAGTCACCCGGGGGAGGGGAGCTGCCCTCCCTGCTCTCCTCCAGCCAAAAAAGAGGGGCTCGGTTTGGGAATCCCCCCCATCCATCTGCAGCCAGCAGGGCATGGCTACTGGGCACCAGCTGAGCAGTTGGAGCAGCCTCGTGGCTCTGGGTGGGAGGCAGATTTTGGGGTACTGCTCCTATTACTGGGCAGTTTCTGGAGTCCTGGGTCCTCTCCTCTAAACCCTAACATTTGGAAGTTGTTAACATTTGGAATGTTAATGCAGAGTACACTGGCAAGAGGGGAGAAATCAAAGGCTCTTCTGGTACCAGCCTGTCCCCCTCTGGGCTCACAGCCTGCCTGCAAGCTCTGGATGTGTTTTCTTACTTTACATAATTTTTCCATCTCTCTCCATCAGCCCAGCTCTTCAAAGGCTTCCTTCTGTTTCCAGCTCTCTTGCAGCTGCTAAATACACTCTCCTCTATGCTTTCCAAGCTGTTCCTCCTTCCCCAAAACTCCATTGCTCCAGTTTATTGCAGAAGTCTCCCAAACTCTGCTGAGGAGTCGCTGGGCGATGCAGGAGCTGCTGCCTGGAGCTGTTTGGTTGTGCTGCCTGGTTCAGCTGCCAAGGCTAAATAGGGAAAGTGAGGGAATAAAGCAGGCAGTGAATTTCTGCCTGTGCCATGCGAATCTTCCTGGTGTCTGCTGTGGCCCCACTTGGCCAAAGGTTTCTGCGGATGTGTGGTGGTGTCAGTGGATATCGGTGTTCCCCCGCTCCAGGCTCTCTCCTGGTGGATTTGTTTGGTTTCCCAGGATGCCAAGGACCCCCAGAAGTGCAGTGGGGATGGAGCAGCTCCCCAGGCCCACCTTGGTGGGAGCTGATCCCACAGAGATCCTTGGAGGTGAGTCCCCTCCAAAGGCTGGGCTGAGACTCTGGAATGGAGAGAGGGAATTTGGTGCCACTGTGATTTTGGCAGCAGCACTCAGCCCAGCTGCTGTCCCAGCCAGATGCTGTGATGACAGAAATCCCTGCAGTTTGTGAACTTTTCCTGAAATGCTTTTAATGACAGTTTAATAATAACACTTAGTGCTTGGTACAGAGCTTCTCCCCGCTGGAAGTGCAAGGCTGTCGTGAGAAGTGTAAGGACCATTATCCCCCCTGTGAGCAGGGGGGAAGAGCTGCTTTTATTTGTGAGCCTAATTATAACAAGTGGAGTTAATCAACTTTTCATATGAATGGCGTTGCTTTTCAAAGACAAATGTCAGAAAGGAGTCCTAGAGGGCTCGAGGTGGTGCAGATCCATCTGATGGCTTCTCAGGGAACTCGTCAGAGCCTGTGGTGAAAGGCATTAACCCTGCCAAGGCAGAGGGAGGAGGGAACAGAAAGGAGAGGCAAGGCAGGGCACAGTGTGGGTTTGCTGGTGCCCTGGGTCCTGCTGGGTGGGTGTTTGTGAAAGCTGCTGCTGCCCCAGCCCTGGGGTGTGTTATTCCCCCTGCCCTTCCCCTCTCCAGCTGCTCAAAGCCCCATTGCTTGGGAATATTCTCCCAGCTCCTGAGTGTCCTCTGATCCTTAGTGCTCTCTGTGTAGTGCATAGAGAAATTCCATTGAAGTAATTCCTTTAGTCATTGATTAGTTTCTTAGTGGGAGGTCTCAAAGAGGCCGTAACCTCTTCTTGTCAAGTCAGAGTTTTGGGCTTTTCCCTCTCTTCTCTGTCCTGCTCTGCATCCCCCTGGTGCATCCTGGCCCTCTCCAGCCTGCAGGGAGCCCAGGCAAGTGGAGGTTTGTTTTGGCTGGGGCCTCTTGGTGTGACAGTAATGGGCAGTGAGTGACCAAGGCCTGTGAGTGCAGGTGGGAGAGTCCCTGAGATGCTTTCAGTGCTGCCCTGCTGCTCACAGCCCATTACTGCACAGATTTGCCTCCAGGGAAGCCAAAATCGTGGGAAATCCTCCCATTACCTTTGGCACTCAGCTGCAGGCAGTGGGGAGGGCAGGACTCACCACCCCGGGGACAGAGGGCACAGGAGCTCAAGACAGGACTCGTGTGCAAGTGCTTTGAATTGCAAAGCCTGGCTGGGGCTGCCCAGATCCAGCAGCACCAGCCCCATGGATCCATGTCTGTGCCGTGGGGATCAGCCCCAGGAGAGCCCCAGCTCACCTGGATGCCCCATGGATCTGTGTCTGTCCTGTGGGGATCAGCCCCAGCTCACCTGGATGCCCCATGGATCCATGTCTCAGCTCCAGGACAGCCCCAGCTCACCTGGATGCCCCATGGATCTGTGTCTCAGCTCCAGGAGAGCCTCAGCTCACCTGGATGCCCCACAGATCCATGTCTCAGCCCCAAGACAGCCCCAGCTCACCTGGATGCCCCACAGATCCGTGTCTCTCCCGTGGGATCAGCCCCAGCTCACCTGGATGCCCCACAGATCCGTGTCTCTCCCGTGGGATCAGCCCCAGCTCACCTGGATGCCCCACAGATCCGTGTCTCAGCCCCAGGAGAGCCCCAGCTCACCTGGATGCCCCATGGATCTGTGTCTCTCCTGTGGGGATCAGCCCCAGCTCACCTGGATGTCCCATGGATCCATGTCTCTCCTGTGGGGATCAGCCCCAGCTCACCTGGATGCCCCATGGATCCATGTCTCTCCTGTGGGGATCAGCCCCAGCTCACCTGGATGCCCCATGGATCCATGTCTCTCCTGTAGGGATCAGCCCCAGCTCACCTGGATGCCCCATGGATCCATGTCTCTCCCATGGGATCAGCCCCAGCTCACCTGGATGCCCCATGGATCCATGTCTCTCCCATGGGATCAGCCCCAGCTCACCTGGATGTCCCATGGATCCATGTCTCTCCTGTGGGGATCAGCCCCAGCTCACCTGGATGCCCCATGGATCCATGTCTCTCCTGTGGGGATCAGCCCCAGCTCACCTGGATGCCCCATGGATCCATGTCTCTCCTGTAGGGATCAGCCCCAGCTCACCTGGATGCCCCATGGATCCATGTCTCTCCCATGGGATCAGCCCCAGCTCACCTGGATGCCCCATGGATCCATGTCTCTCCCATGGGATCAGCCCCAGCTCACCTGGAAGCGCTCCCTGGGAGTGGCAGGTAGGAGTCACCCTCCAGCCCAGCTTTCTGCAGCCCCTCAGGAGGGATTTGATCCTCTGTGAATTTTAAATTTCATCTTTGACAGAGCCCTGCTGGCTCCCCCAGCAGGCTGAGCTCCTGCTCCCATGCCAGGGACCTTCCTCTCCAGGCTAATGGAAAGAAAATGGAGAGAAGTTTTTTTAATCGACTCGGGATCAATAGATAAAAGTATTTCCTAAAAGTACTTTTATTGATAAATACCTACATAAATCCCTCCCCAGGCATCTGCTGTATATTGTAATAGCTAAAATCTGAGTTAATCAATGTATTGGTATTGTATGTTGGACTGTGAAAGGACCTGGAGCTCTTTGGGTTCAACTCTCTCACTAACTGTGACTCCAGGAGCTGATGGAAGTCAGAATTCCTGGCAGAAGGACTTGTTTTGTTGAGGAAAGTGTTCCTTGGGGCACTCTTGAGCAGGGTGTGCTGTTAGGGGAGCAGGTGGGGGATCCTGGCTGTCCCAGAGGGCTCTGAGGTGTCCTTGCACCTCATGTGTGTGTGGGAGCAGCTCTGGCACTGCACAGGCATGGAAAGGCCAAGTTCTACACAGAGAAAGAGCATGAAGCACCAATATTTTTTATTTTATTTTTTGGCAAATTTGCTATTTTCACTGAGACAAATGTCGGAGGAAAAAACATTCTGGTGAGAAAGCAGAAGCTCCTTTATCTGTGATTTAAACTTCCCATTGGGATAGAGAGCCATGAGTGAATAGAGAAAAAAAATCAAATCTTTAGATTTCCTCAGAAGCATGGACATTTCCAGGCAGTTCTGCTGCAGAGGGATGTTTCAGCTGGTGTTTTCTGTGGCTTGGCTGCAGGATCCTCGGTGGGATGGGGGGTGGTTTTTGCAGGGCTCTGCCTGAGCCTTGGCAACTTCCAAACCTTGGCAGCTTTTGAAAAGCAATTTTGCAGAGTGCCTGGTGACAATGTAGGGCATTCCCTGATGGCTCAGGGGCAGAGCTGGTGCATGTGCACTTCGTGAAAAACACCCCAGCAAGAGGCTGTGCCAGGCAGCTTTCTGCATTTATCTGAGCATTAGTGGCCCTCTGAAATTTATTGAGCTGATAATGTCATGCTGTGACATTTGTTGGGGTCTTGAAATACGGGAGGTGTTTGTGGCAGTCATAAATTACGTGGGATCTTGTTTTTCCTTGGTGTTATTAAATTAAGGGAGGTCAGGGTTGCTCTGCAAAGGTACAGAAACACAGAGGGGCCATGCAGGGAAAGGTGATTTTCCTAGAGCTGCTTGCCAGGGGTTCCTGGAGGGATAATAATGAGAATTAATGGCTTTTCAGCTCGGGGTCCCTGCAGTTAACACTTTATTTTTATGAACACAGCCCCTCCTTAGAGCAGCAGCTCTGGTAACCTCTCCTGTGAGGTTCTGACTGCTGGTGAGCACAAGCTCTTCTTCCAAAGTGTGTTTTCCCACCCAGGTTACTCCTTGTGGGTTTGGAATGATCTTTGCAGGGCTGATTCCTTTCAAGATTTTAAAATACACTAACCTGGCTTTCCCTGAAGAGGTCTTGCAAACTAACACCCTTGGGTTGTATCTCAACAGAGCAGGTTTGTTTGCCACAAAATGGGAAAAACTCAGCCCCTTCCTGTATCATCAACTACTTCTAATGGACAGGGTGATGCTTTATTATTAATAAGTTGGATATGTGAGTAAAGGGAGTTTTGGCAGCCAGGACTGAAAGTGGCCTGCATAAAAGGGAGAATATTTAACAGTGCAGTTGCTGTGGATTCAATTAAGAGCAATGAAGAATCTGCTTCTTTCTTAATCTTATTTTCTGAAATATTATTACCCCTGCAACTGCTGCTCAGCAATTCCCAGCCACCTCTCCAGCCCCCGGCACAGCAGTGGTCTCTGCATAATGTAGATGCTGAAATGAGAAATCAGCACTTTGTAATGGGCTCTCAAACTAAAATTAAACATCCATTTCCTGGCTTGCAGTCAGATGGTTGGCATTCAGCTGGCCCGGGAAGTGCTTCTGGACCTGAGGAATTCTTATTTGGGCTTTGATGTTGCCGAGGTTGTGTTTTGTTGGTTTTTCCCCCCTGGACTCCCTCGGAGGACGTGCTGTACAAACAAGGTGCTCCGTGTGGAGCTTGCTGCTGTGTCCCCTGGGCAGAGGCACCGAGGATGTGTCCCTGCAGAGCTGGCTCAGGTGACAGCTCTTTCTAGGAACAGGCTGTTTCCTTGCCAGAGGGAGTGTTCTGGGTGTGCTGGAGGTGCTGGGCTGCCTTGGCTCACCCCTGCTCCCACTGCTCCTCTGGACAAAGCAGCAGTCCGGGGCTGTGGGGGCCGGGAGGGGAGAGGCTGCTGGGCTCTGGGTCTTCAGGTGAAGTGGGGAACACGCTGCACTGCTGAGAGAGGAGTGTTTTCTGATGGAAGCACAGCACAGGAGCTGCTCTGGCAGCCCAGGGCAGGGCTGGGCGCTCCGAGGGATCAGCCGGGCTCGCAGAGGTTCTGCTCAGCATTCAGCCTCCTCTCCTCTCCTCTCCCCAGAAAGGGAATGGTTGCTCTGATCCACAGCCCTGGTTGCAGTTTCTCGTGGCCTGGGGTCAGACCATTCCCCTCTCTGGTTTTCCTCTCTTGGTTTGTGTTTAAGTGCTTGACAGAAAAGGCGACTTCACGGAGAGGCTTCTGTGGGCAGGATCTGAGTTCCTCACGGGGCTCTTGGTGCTCTTTGTCACCTTCTGCACAGCACAAGAATGACAGGAGAGTTTACATGTTCTGTTAAAATTCCCCAGGTCTTTCCCTAATCCCTCTTCTGTTCCTGCTGCTGTGTGAGGGCATTAGTGCTGAGATGAATAACTTAAGCCTAAGCCCCTTTTCACATCTAATCTCAAGCCTAAAATTAATATTCTTCTGCAATTAGGAATACAATAGAATGTAGAATTCATCCAAATAGAGACACCTGATTGCTCCATCCCAGTGGCTCTGTGGTCCAGGAGGATTTTTCAGGGCACACTTCAGCCCAGAGGGCTGACAGATTATATTTGGTGTTTGAGGACAACACCCCAAAGAAAAGAGATGTGGAGCAATAAGTTAAAAAGTCTGAATCAAACCATGAAGCAGAAAGGAATGACTGGAGTGGAAAATTAATGTATTGAGCTAATGAATCATTTCAAGGCAAAACAAGAAATGAAATGTACGCTGAAAGCTGGCACATTAAGAAAAGGGCTGCGGGTTTTTATCCATTTTGCATTTCAAAATGCAGAAACAAAGTGTGTTGGATGGTGAAATCCCATTAAGAAATAACGCTGTGAGCAGGGAAACCAGGATTTGGTTAACAGGAACTGGGGACTTTGGGGACTGCCTTTGTGCCATGGGGCAGATGATGGCTGGGTACTGATGTTGGGGGAAGAGCAGAGGGCAGAGCTCAGCGTGCTGGCAGCTCCTGGCAGAGAGAGAAAGCAAAGGACTGCCCTTTTCTTCCCAGCATTTGGCACAGGATGGTGATTCTGGGTGTTCTGACAGCCTGGCAGGGGGATGGAAGGTGTGGTTAGGGCATGGAGCTGTGCCAAAGGGAATTGTCAGCTTTTCATTTTGAAAGGGAAGTACTTGGATCCCAGAATTCCCATCCAGGGCTGCTCCTGCCCTGCTCTCCCAGCCGGCCCTCTCACAGCTGCAGGACCCAGGCTCTGGCAAGACCCTTCCAGTCAATGCATTGACTTTTTGTACAAAAACATTTAAAGAAATCCTGTGATGGAGCCTGATTATTCACATTGTTTTAGGCCATGATGTGGTGGCCATCAGTGAATTTATGCTTTATTTCCAGCCTGCAAAGGGGCAGCACGGCCTTGCAGTGGGGTGGGCTGTGGGACAGCCCTGGTGTGATGTGTTGGCACCACTTGGGGTGGGGTTGGCACGTTGGGGTGACGTGGCAGGAGCTGGGTGACACTGATGCTGCGGTGCTGTGGTGTCACTGCTGTCCGTGGTGCTGAGCCCTGGGCCCCACCCAGGCTGTGGCACCCTCAGGATGCTTTTTGTTCCTGCCTGCCAGCAAACACAAGCAGGAGCAGCTCTGGACTGGTGGCATTCCCAAAGGAGGGAAGGATACACCACCCTTACCCCCCAGTCCTTTCCAGCCCCACCTGTGCACTCAGGTGTTCTCTCCAGCTCAGCTCTCCCCTGGCCACCGTGAATTCCCTTTTCTGTTGGATATCGTGAGAAATCGATGGTGAGAGTGCTGAAGGAGCAGCATCTTTTGCTGCCACCTGAAGAGGGAAATGTGAGTCACTCTGGGCCAGGTGACATGCACCTGCCTGGCCAGGTGAGCAGGAACTGAGCCCTGCTGGCAGCTCTGAAGGAACAGCAGTGAGCTCCTCTCTACTTGGTTCCCAGTGGGTGCATTTAGGAGGGGACAGAGCTCTGCTGCTTGGTGGCTGAGAGAGCCAAATCTGCTGAGTCTGTTCCCTGGCACGCAGTGTGCACGCTGCTCTGTACACAGAGGAATGAGATAAAATAGCTTCCTCCTCCTCATGTTGCTGCTGAAAAACAGTGATGGGGAAAAAAATAATCCTCCAGCCCCTGCCCTGCCTGTGGTGATAAGAGCAGTGCATCCTTCTTTTGACAGAGTCAGACAAGGCAATTTCATTATTTAGCAAACAAAGCCCTTTCAGAGATTTCTGCATCGTGGACGTTTTCTTGGCGGTTTTGCACCAAATTTGTTGCAGCAGCAAGGCCAGAGAGTTTGCCTTGACTCCCCTCACTACCAAAATAAATGTACAGGGCAGGATTGTTCCACTGAGCAGCCGTGGCTGGGGAGAGAGAAGAAGGAAGGAGATGGTACGTGCCGACAGCTCTGAACTGATTGCGGTGAGGATTGCTATGTATGAGAGAGTTCAGGGGGGAAACAGGAGGCAGTCACAGAGGCTGCCAAGGCTCGCAGGATGGCAAGAGCCAAGCTGAAGAATTCCCCTTCAGAGAGCAATTCCCACGTCAAAACTGTCCCACCAGCGACGACGGAAGATGTCCACGGGGTGAGCCCCTTGTTACCGTCTCGGAGGATGGGATCCATGGGGAGTGATGTCGGACAAAGGTATTGCAGGACTGCAGTGCTGCGTGGGGAGGCTGGGCGGGGAGGCAGCACCTTTTATCTTTTAAATGAGAGGGAAAGGATTAGTGCCTCCATGGGCTGGAGGGGTGGTGGATCGAATCCTTTGGAGAGTGATGTTAAAGAGCCACGCCAGCTCTAAAGTTGTGTTATGAAATAGGGAGCTGAAGCAGAAGGAAACCAGTTACTTTAAATTTTTTATAGGTGCCTCTTGATTTTTTATTTTTTATATGTCTACAGCATGTCTGAATGGCAGCCTGAGACCATGGGGCTGCCACACACCACTGTTAACTTGCACTGCACCTTCCCTGTGCAGTATAAACCCCGAGCTTATTCACACTGCTAACGCCACGGTATGCACTGTGCACTAGCACCATGTTTGTGTGGCAGGAGAGATGCTCAGTCCCCCATCTGAGCAATAATTCATTTGTAACTGCAATATAAAAAAAAAAGCTGCCATAGGAAATGCTGCAGCCTTCCTGCAAGCCCAGAGCTGAGTGTAGAGCGAGGAAGGAGCTGTTTTTCAGGAGGAGGAGAACGCTTTGCGCTGCGCTGGGATTTCAGTGATTCAGAAGGAGCCAGGTCCCCTAGTTACGATGAGGATGCAAATGTCACTAATTCAGCTCTCGTTCTGTTCGTTCCATTTTCTGTTTCATTCTTTTCCACCATCTACCCAGCCTTTCAGCCCATCCATGCTGCCTCACCTGTGACTGTGTACTGTATCTCCTAGGGTGTAATTTGGTGCAAACGGGCACGGTAGGAAAGCTCCTGCTCAGGGGGAATTTTACTTGTTTGGCTTTAGGCTGGAATGAATTAATGCCTCAGCTTCTGCCTCTTGGCATGTCTGGGGGGAGGGTGGCACCGAGCCAGGACCAGCAGCTGTGGTGCCCGCCGGGGAAGCCGAGGAGGGAGGTGTGTGCTGGGGAGCGCCGGCGTGGCTGCTGCCGCTGCCGAGCCGTGCCGGGCACACGCTTCAGTCTCCAGGTCTGGGAGGCAGAGTCCTGGCACACTGAGGAGCTGGGAGAGTGTGTCCCTGGCGTGGTGTGCCAGTGCTCCAGATGGCTCTGGTGCTGGGGCTCTGGTGGGCAAAACCTGGGAGCTGGTGGGGCGCTGCCTCTGACTCTGCCAGGCAAGGGCTTACATGTGTAAAGGCTGAGATGGGCATCGTGGGGTGCAGTGGAACTAAATCCCTGGAGCTGGTGTGGTCTCAGAAGGTTTTGGCAGTCTGGGTCTGCTCCCAGTGCTGGTCAGGCTGTTTGTGGTCTGGTTTCGTGCCTTGCTTTCATTGCTGTAAAAAGGCACCAAAGCTGGACCTGTCCTGGGGGTACCTGAATCTCTGAGGGCACATCCTGGACACCACTGTGGGCAAAGCCTTTGGAGCAAAACTTCTTCCTCTCTGTGCTCTTCCAAGTTCTGGTGGTGTCCCCTCAGGACAGGATCAGTGGTCAAACCAGATGTGTAGGGACCAGAAAAATACAACTGGGAGACAGCTACAAACTCATCCCACTGATCAGCACTGATTAAACATCCAAGAGGGGCTTGGTGGATTCCTCATCCTCTCTGGCACCCAGGGGCTTGGTGGATTCCTGCCCAAGTCCAGGGGGCCAACCTCCATCCCAGGGCAGATCTTCCTTGTCTTTTGTGGGAGCACAGCATAATGTAGGGATGCTGCAAGGATCTGGAGAGCAGCAATTCCAAAAATCGCATCACTACGGTGTTTTGGTGGACCCTCGAGAGAAGGTGCCCCAGGGCTGTGTAAAGACCCAATTCTCTGGGTTTCACAGGAATTTTAAGTTATTTGCTGCAATCTTGTTGTAAGAGGCTGCTGCTGGGAGGTGGAGAAGTTGGTGGAACACTTTGACGCCCCTGGCAGAGCGCTGCCAGCCGCAGCCTGCGGTGTCTGGATTCCTGCCTGCCAGGATCTCCTCCTTCCCTGGGCACTGCTGCCCAACAATGAGTTGGCAGCTGAGGTTGAGATTTCTGCACTTCTCTTCCCCTGCTGCAGCAGCAAAGGTAGGAAGATGGTTTGGAAGGGATGAGCAGCGAGTTTGAGACGCTCTGTGTCTCCCAAAGCCAGACCCCAGCTGCGTTACCAAGTCAGCAGTGACAATTGTCCCTGGGAGCAGGGAGTGAATTTCCAGGTGATGGTGGAAGGAGATGTGTGTTACAGGGTGTTCTCAGCATGCAAATGATTCCTGCTGATGATTGAAGCCAGGGAAATCTATTCTCACCTACTTTATTTACCTCCTTATTCTGTCTCTGAGTCACTGCAGCATCTCAAAGCTTTTAGGGGTTCCCAGTCAAAACAGGAGGAAAGGATTTTAATTCATCTGAAGGAAAAATCACTCCACAGCTTGGGAGCAAAAAGGGGAATTCAGGACTGCCCCTGGGAATCCAGGACAGGGATATTTTCCTGTGTCTGGTGACCTGCAGGTGGGATGGGACCAGCCCAGGCTGCCCATGTATCCTCCAGCAAAGAGGTTTGGAGTTCTTTCTGTGTGCCAGGGATTGCTGTGAGATGGGGATGGAACCGGGAGCCTCCTGGCCATGCAGACTGGCTGCCTGGGCACTGAGCCTCCCCTGGTACCAGGTGATAGTGACTGGAACCAGCCAGGAAAGGCTGAGTCTCTTCCCTGCAAGCCAGGCTTTTCCTGAGGCAGGTTTGTCCCTTGTGCTGGGGGGATTGAAAGGGAAAGGTGTGAGGGGAAGCAGAGCTGCACAGAACCCTCTGTGTTTGGGAAGGAGCTGCTGGCAGGGGGCAGGATGTGCAAACATCTGTTTGGATCCCATCTCATGGACTGGTGATCTCCCTGCAGCACCCGAGGTGTGGGTTTAAAAACACAAACAGAGGTTTTTACAAGATAGCCATGTCCTGTTTGTGCAGCTCTGCTGGAAGCAGGGGAAGCTGTGACCACTGCCTGTCCCAGGGCACACTGGGACTCCGGAGGGATTGCAAACATTCCCCTTTGGTGTCTGGTTTGGACACTCTGCCCCAGCCCTTGGCAGGGCTCCATGTCCCCTCCCTGCCCCCTGGGCCCCCCTCAGCTCCTTCAGCTGTGTTTGTGGAGCTGCTGGGAACAGAACTGTGAGCTGCTGAGGTTTGGGAAGAGGATTAGCATTGCAGAAGAGCTGGGCTCGGACAGGACCTGGAGGGCTCTGCTCCAAAGCTGGACTGGCTTTAAAGTCGTCCCAGCTGGCTCAGGGCCAGTCTTGCTGAGTTTTGAACATCTCACTGGACACTTCTCAGCTTCTTTGGGTGCTGGGTTTGTTCATTCTCTGGTCAATAATTTTTCCTTTGCTGCATCTTGTACCTGTTCCCTCTTGTCCCTTTGCTGTGTGTCCCAGAGGAGCCTGGCTGCTCCTTTCCCCTTGGGCAGCCCAAGGCAGCAGCTGGATCCTTCCCTCCCTTTCTTTCTCCTTCAGGCTGCACACTCCCACCCCCCACAGCCTTGCCTCGTCTCTCAGTTTGAGATATTTTTGGCAGGAATAAATGGGACTCTGCTTCAGCCCTGTTACAGTCAACAAGGTGCTGGAGTCTCCTCACTGGGAAAGAGCAGCACTCTGCTAGGCCGAGTTTAATGCGAGGTTCTTGGAGGTAAAGCACTCCAGAGAGTGAGGAATTCACCCAAATGTGTCTGAAAATAGAATTTCTGACCGATGGATGTTTGTTCCCCCTCAGGGGCAGCCTGGAATTAACAAACAGGACTTGCTAAATGTGACTTGCACACAAACAAACCACAGAGGGGTCCAGTCTGACCAGTGCAACCACTGCAACCACTGCAGTGCTTGCAGGAGCTCTCCAGGTGAGGCTCTCCACAGGACACAATTCCCTGCTGAACCATTGCTGTGCTGGGAATTCCCTCCTGCGGGGACAAGAAGTCAATTTATTTATTTTTAACGTTTCTTTAACAAAAGCTTCTTCAGCAAAGGCCTTTCAGAGCCCTCTCTCTGTCCTCAGCAAATGCCACATGCTGGTTTGCTGCCTCAGCTCTGGGTGAGGTGGTTTTGTGCAGGAGAAATGCTGTGCCAGGGGCATCCCCCGTGTGGGCTTTGCCCACCCCTGCCCAGCTCCAGCCCTGGGTCTTCTGCTGCTTCTCTGCTGGCTGGGGAGGAGGGTTTGTGCCAGAAATCCGAGCAGGCTGAGGCTGGAGGTGTCAGGATTGTCTGTGCCAGACCTGGCCCCTGCACTGCTCTCTCTGAGCTGGGGCCACCAGTGTCACTTGGTGAGGGAGGGCAGGACCAGCATGGCTGGGGGAGCCTTTATGGAGATCTGAAACAGAATCTGGGGGATCTGACACGTTTTGCTCATGGAGCTCTTTGCCTTTGATGTGCTGGGCTGTGCTGGGCTGGGCAGCCCTGGCTGGGATGTGTTTTTGGGGTATCTCTGGGTGGAGGGCACTGGGCTTTGCTGTGGGTTGGGGCTGTGTGCTGGCAGCATGGTCTGTGCCCACGCTGGAGCATCTCCCAGCCTTGGGGTCCAAGCACCCAGCCCTCCCCTGGGTCTGTGCCCACTGTCCCCAGGGAGGGCTGAGCACCAGCTCTGCTGCCAGCCTTGGCTGTGCTTCCCTTGGCTCTTCTGTCAGGCCAGGGAGGTGGCACTGCTGGCTCTTCTGGGCATTTCTCTGGGGGATGCTGAGGGTGTGTTCAGGGCAGGGATCGGGCAGGGGGCTCAGGTGCTGGGCTCAGCTGTTGGGGCAATCAGGACACGATCCCAAGCCCTGGTGACAGCTCAGGGAGTGACAGCCACCATCCCTCACTCCGAGCAGAGCCGTTCCTCAGCACGACTGATTCCTCCCTGGGCTGCAGAGTCGGGGCCTGAGCCTGGCTGCTCCTTTTCCTGCCCCAGAGCTGCTGGAACTGCCCCAAAGTGCTGGGAGGGCCCTGAGCTCTGCTCATCCTCCCAGCCTTGTGACCTCTCCTCTGCAGGGACAGCGCTGGCATGGCTGTGTCCCAGCCAGGGCTCAGCCCTGAGCTCTCTCCAGCTTTCAGAAGTGTTGGTGGCTGTTTCTGTGCCTGTGCTGCCCATCCCTCAAAGCCCAGGCCTGCAGAAAGGGTTTGCCCTGTGGGCACGGGGCGATGCCAGCCCCGAGCTGGGTGCTGGGAGGAGCAGGCTGAGGTTTGGAAGGGCTGAGCTCTCCTCCCACGGCCCTGGGGAGCCGCCAGCACTGCTGAGGATCTCGGTGCCCTACATAGCCCTGACAGGCAGACACGATCCTCACCTAAGGATGCCACGCTCGGCACTCGCACTTGGGCTGCTGCTCTGGTTATTTTAGGATCCTCATCCCCATCAGGTCCCATCAGGGCACAGGGATTGGCATGTTTCTCCCTCAGGGGAGCCTTTCCTGCTTGCTGTAAGAGTGGCACCCCCATGAGTGGGCCGTGAGGGTCTGTGGCACGCCAGGGTCTCACATCCCACCTCCAAACTTGCCCACAGTCCTTCCCCTGCAAGGATCAGTCACTTGGCAGGACTGCAGGACTCATTTAGCTCATTAGCAAGGGCAGGGAGCTGTGTCAGAGCAGCCTGAGCATCTGCAGGGCCTTTTTGCCCAGGCTTGGCAGTGCCTGCCCTCTCCATCTACCTTGTAGCCAGGTGGGATCAGCCTCATCTTCCAAGAAACAATCACTGGGATAAGAGGAAATGGCCTCAAGTTGTGCCAGGGGAGATTTAGGTTGAATTTGGGGCAAAATTTCTTTACCAAAAAGGTTGTCCAGCCCTGGCATAGGTGGAGTCCCCATGCCTGGAGGGATCTGAATGATGTGTGCTCGTGGTGTTTGGGGACATGGCTCAGTGGTGGGCTTGGCAGTGCCAGGGGTAAGGTTTGATGATGGATTTGATGACCTTAGAGGTCCTTTCCAACCTCAACGAATCTGTGGCTGATTCTAGGGGAGGCACAACTCTCTGGAAGGTAACTAGAGGCCAGGCTGGACACTGGGCTGGGAACAGCCTGTCCGGCTGCAGCCAGCGCTGCTGCGGCCCTGGCACGGCGCCTGCTGCTTCCCAAACTTTCTGTGTTTCAGCTGGGATATGGCTTTTGCAGAGGAATGCCAAGGAAAAGTACTCCTGTGATTAAAGCAGCAGCACCCTGGGGAGGCAGCTGGGCCCGCTCTTGCTGAGCTCTCTGCCCGTGAGGCTGCTCCGGTGCCAGCGGTGGCACCGCCCGTCCCTGTGGCACCTCTGCAGCTGCTGGTGGCTTTTCCAGGTGCCCTCCAGGACAGCTGGCTGAGTTCCTCCACACCAGCCCTTTCCCTGGGGTCATCCCTGCTCCATCCCACAGCGGGCAGGGGAGCTGCCCTTCCCTCCCCTCTCGCAGGGCTTTGTGAGCAGACGTGTGCCTCTTCCTCTCACTTTCCCTTTCCTTGTTCCTTCTCCCCCTCTTTACTTTCTTTTTTCATCTCCTCCCATCTGTCCTTCTCACATCAGGCTATTTTGGGCTGAGTTTCTCACTGTCAGTATGGTAGGAACCGTGGTGCAGCTCCTGTCTCTAGAGGATGAACACTGCTCTGGGAAGCCTCCCCAGGCCCTTACCTTGCTTGGCTCATCTTCACCCCC
>VYZP01031355.1:6919-40899 GCA_013400635.1 Hypocryptadius cinnamomeus | reverse complement strand
TCTTTTTTTTTTATAGAACTTTCCTCAACATATAGACAAGTCAGTCTTCTCAATTTCCTTCGGGCTTCTTAAAGAATCTGGCTTCCCAACAGCATTACAGCACCTAGCAATCTCCTGTAACATTTTAAGATGCCTATTGTATTACTTCACTAGCAAATGTAGGCCTTTTAATCAACTTTTTCACAAGACAGCTTTACTGTATTTATAGAAATACTGGGAAAAACTTGTTGGTAAGCTATAACTGTACTCTTACCTAATATAGATGGCAAAGATTAGAACACAGGAATGAAGAAGAGAGGCTACTTGTACTTGCTAGATTATTCAGGTTGCTAATTTTAACAGCCTGGAGGAACCTACCATTTACTGATGTTATTACTGCTAAGCACAGCAAGCATCTGCTGCTTACAGGCTGAACTACTGCCACAAAATTAACATCTTCTGTTTATCAAAAAATTATCCCTTCTACTGTTTAAGGAAAGACAGCCACTCTTCTAGCCTCTAGGTTAAAATAACACTCAGGTGACATTCTCAGACTTTTGCAATGTTTTTCCTCAAAGGCAGGTTTCTAAGAAAGGAGATCATCCATTTTACTAATTTACTGCAAACATTATTATACATAAAATTGACTTACTACTTCAAGGGCTAACTTCAATGCAGTGAAACGAAATTCTCAAACACCATCAACAAACTAGAAGGCAAATTAAAACCTACAGAGACTTTGTTCCCTCAAGTAAGCATCCGGTTCCTTTTCAACATGATTACACTACTAAGCACATTAATTTATTCTAAAGGAACAGTACAAACATGATTGCATCTTTTATGTGGAACAACTAACACTTTTTAAAAACATATTCTTTACTTACTAAAATGAGTATTTTTCTAACTGAAGGCTAACACAGCATCCAAGTATCCTTATAAAAGGAAAGAATAGATGGCACAGTTAAAGCATGAGGGTCTAATACTAGGTATGTGTAGAAAATGGAGGTAAAGAAATGCAGAGGTATACACAGCATCCCAAAAGAATCTCTTTAAGAGATTATTTAAAAATAAAGGTTACAAGTCATAGAATACATCCTTCAATGAAGCAGGAATTCCAAAACATGTGTGACTTCACTGTCTCAAGACTAAATGATGAAATGCACATCAGCCACTGCACATATTTTGGAAATCTGTTGAACTGTACTTTCACCTATGACTAGGGCAAGGCACAATTGCATTATCATGGAAATGCAGGTGAAATCTCACACTATAACAATCAAATGCATTCAACAGTTGAAATCAGTCAATCAGTCTTACAGTCTAAAACTAAAGAACACAGTTCAGTGAAATAAAGGAGGAGATACATATCGATATATATATACACACATGTAGAGAGCATGTGAAAGCAAGAATGCATTCTGAGGCAGACTTCTCCCAGTATGATCTAAAGTTAAGACATCTGCAAAAGGGGCTAAAATACAGCTATGACCAAGAAGAGATGAACTACAATTCTTCATATTCCCACTCACAACACCCATCAGATGCCTTTACCTTGGTATACTAGTCCTCCTCAACACCAGTCAGGCTCAGGCAGCACTACTACTACTCTATGCCCTATGCAATGTTCTAAGCTTACAGATGAGAGAAACTATGAAAACACAGTGCTACATTCACAGACCATACTGCTGCAAAAAATCAACCTCATACTACTACATTATTCAGACAGCAATTAACTTTGTCACTGTAATTGTATGGAAGGTAGCAAACTACAATGACTAGCAGAATAAAAAAAAAATCCCAACTACACAGTACTTCTGAATCTGAGCTCTGAAATGTTTTACAGACAGGTACCCTAAATACCAAACTCAAATAAGAACTGAGCTTACTTTGCAAGTTAGCTACACAGGAGAGACTGGAAGAAAAAAGTAATTTGTTCTAATCCACAGAACAAAGAGTAGTTTATAAAATACACTGTACATTTTCCACAAGAGATCATACTGTTCTTATTTCCTCTCTAAGCTTTCTCTTTGTCCCAGAGTCATGCAAGTCAGAGCCTATCCTAACTTCAGACCAAGTTTCCTGCCAATTCGATTTTGCCTCTTACGAACACCTTGACAGCTGATGCACTCAAGAAACTAAGTTTGTTGGATTGATTTACACTGCAAATTTCCAGACCTAAGTAACAGAATTTGTCTGCATTTTGAAGAAAATCAGGAACTAAAATATTTTTGCAAACTATATCAATCCAAAAAAACTGAACCAATTACCTTATTAATGGCTGGCTGGGCTCTGAAAAAGCTGCATCATAAAAAAAAAAAAAATAAGCAGATGTACCTCTCCAATTCAACACATGGCAATGTACATCTGCTACATAAGCTTCTGAAGTGCATTACTCCTGACTTGGACTGATGGACCTCCCTACACCACCAAGAAAACATCACAATCATTTTGTTGCACCAGTGAAGGAGAATGCCATATATTAAACCTTGGGACTGAATCAGCAAGCTTGCTATGCCAATAAATAGAACCACTAAACCCTGAAATTCCTGTCTTAATACCATTCTTTTCCAAATGCTCAAAGATAGCAAGCGATTAACATCCCAGACAAGTCAGACTGCAACAGCAGAAACATATTAGTGATGAGAGACTAATTTAGCCCTTGTAGATCAGGTATTCATTACACCAGGTTAGCCACTGAAACACTAAAGAGAAGCAACTCTTGACGTAATTCTGAGCAGCAGACTCTAACTCAAAATGCACCCATCAAAGCGCTACTGGCAACAAACCCTTCACATTCAAAGTCAGCATCTCTGCAAGGCAAAAAAAACCTAGAAAAGTCTTTTCTGGATTTAAGTACTGCTGCAGTTTGCCTTATAATAGAGGAAGCTCCTTCAAAATCATAACCAAAAGAACAATGTGCTTCAGTCTTCTAAAGATATCACACTGGTTGTTTAGTGTGCATCACTAATCCGGTTTTAGGGGAAAAAAAGAGCTTTTACTACTTTGTCATAGCATTCCATCAGAAGATGTCTTCAGAAATCCTGAAGTCATGTACAAAGCAGGAAAAGAGGATTGGAAGATTAAGGATATCAAAAACGATTATGAGGAATAACTTAACCAGATGCAAAGCTATGACTGAGAAAGGCTAAACTAGTTCAAGAGACCAAAAACCTGCTTCTGCTAAGTGAATTAAGTTATCAGTACAGAGAATGTTAAGTGATCCAAATGCATGATACGTAAAGTTAGTATTTAATTTTTTTTAATTCCTCAGAGACTTCCCTGATCCACAACTATGAAGGAAGAACTTGTCCCAAACTTTTTAATAGAAAATACTTCACAGCAAAACCTATTCCTGGTAATTCAATATTCACCAAAAGTCATACTCACTTGATACTGCATTTGTACCAGAACAATAAGTAGTTATCTTTTTTTTTTTAATTTAAAAGGATTAGCTTTGACATTCAAAATAGTCAAAGTAGCCTAAACCAAATCAATGCAATAAATGAACAGCTAGACTATATCAAGATGCTAATATAACTATCATGAAACAACATTCAGAGTTACTTGGAAGAATCAGAGAACCACACAGGAAAATCTATTACTTTCTTGGATTTGCAAATGGCATTTGAAAATGGCCCCATACACCCTTATGCAGACTTATGGAGAAATTAAGCTGACGTGGGATGAGGGGAAAGACCCTTCATACAGATAAAGAAATGTTTTAAACAGGAAACAAGAAGCTGAAACTCTCAGCTTCCAAATTACAGGAAGATCACAGGTGAAGCCTCCAAGCACAAAAACATCAGACAAGTCCCATGTTAGTAATAAGGAGACAGAGTACAAGATAGAACAAGATAGCCCAAGATGCAAGAATACTGTGACATTATCACACACAGGTATGGTTCATATGAGTCCCAAAGATAAAGCAGGGACTGCAAAGCATACAGAGGAGATAAACATCTAGAGGCAGGAAACAGTTTCAATACAAGAAATGATTTAACAGACTAGAAAACAAACAACTGTCAGGTGATTCAACTTCTCCCCCCCACCCCTCCTTTTTCAAGTCCCCTGCAAAAAGCACTCATGGCCTGCTTCTGCAACTGGCAGCCACTACAACCCTAGTGACAGCCTCAGGATAAAAAAAAAAAAATCATCATTACATAATGCATAGCTTTACTGAGGAACATCTTCCCACAGGTCATCTGGCAATCCCAGATCATAAAAGATCAAGGCAAGACACATTCATACACAAAATCTACAATAAGCATAACAATGCACTGCCTATAACCCAGGTGGTCCAAGAACCACTAATAATTTAAAACTGGGAGATGTTTCCAGAAAATATAACCACAAGCTCATGTTGATATATTCTTTTCCCAATATTTGGCACTTCCTCTAAGGGTCTCACCCAGTATGGCTGTTGATGTTCTTAGTGCCAGCTGTCTCTACTGCCAAAGCCTAACAACTGGCAAAAACACCATGAAGCTGACGCCAGGATTAAACTGCTCCAAACATGTCCCATTCTCCTTTACACACAGATGTGAGCACCTGTCATACACGGCCTTCTCATGTTTTACTACTGTAGCTCAGCCTTTCTGACCTCTAGTACCTCTGGAGCCTACTGCTGCCAAAACATTCCTTTCATTCCACTCCCCACAGCATCAGTCTCTGACTCTACACTAGGTACCTACTTTGCATGGAAATTTTGTGCTTTACCAAGGCAACTCAGTTGACCACAGGAAAAAAACAGATGTTCTGTTCTTCTGGACAATTCATCCAGCAGCTACCCTTTAACTTCCCTTCATACCAAGCTTCAGGCACGAAAACAATCCCTTTAACTACATCCTGATGCTCTCTCCAGAAATTTACTATGACCAACAGGCAACTACTTCCACACTTCTCCTTGCATACACTCCAGCATATATTGCCTACTTCTACCCTAACCCTATAGTCAAGCAAAACAAGAATTGGGTGTAACGTGGCAGCGTGACCTGCCTCCTACATTAACACTTCCACTACAGGTGTCCACCTAGCAGCACAGACAGCAGACACCAAGAACTGGACAGCAGTGTGGGTGAAGCATAGCCCACTGTATCGATTCTTTACTAGAGCAAGACAGCACTGTTAAGCACAGGGAGAAGTTAAGAACAACCACCCTCGGGAGGCCCCTAAAGTCCTTACAAGTGCTGGACATCTCACTGCAGACAGTAAAGGCTTCAGAGCATTTCCAAAGTCTACATTCTTTCAGTTCAAAGTACAAGAAAGCAAAATGTGCAGAAGGGGCTGACAGTGTGGCATGCCCACACATTAATTTGTATCTGACAGCTTTGACAGCAGGATAATAAGAAGAAAGGGTTGACAAACATGTAGCCGCAGCTATGCACAGCCCTGAATGCAATGGATTTTTAATAGTGCACTGCACTAAACTGTAATTAAATTTATCTTAGTTAAAGTTCTGAAATATATCAAAAAATGCAAAAAAACCCTGTAAGACTGGCATTAGAAACACTACACACAGGTGAAGAAATAAAGACCACCTAACAGAGGCTTAGCATAGAGGTGCACCACCAAATCTCTAGACATCACTTTTCGTACACAGTATCATTCAGCTGTGAACTGGTGAACACTGAAACAAGTTGTCTGTAGAAGCACTGTCATAAGCTTGCCTTGCTTAGGAGAACTCTCCCCAAGTACCTGTTGTAGTCATTAGGGAATGCTGCCCTGAATCCTCCTTCAGCATAAGGAAATGTGGAGGTCTTTGTGCTCTTGTACTCCATGGCAGAACTTGTGTGTCATTATCAAGACAGAGTTAAAGACGACAGCTATATAAGAGGAAAATTGAATGCAGGAAGCCATCAGACACTGTGCAGT
This sequence comes from Hypocryptadius cinnamomeus, assembly GCA_013400635.1. Lineage (NCBI taxonomy): Eukaryota > Metazoa > Chordata > Aves > Passeriformes > Zosteropidae > Hypocryptadius > Hypocryptadius cinnamomeus. The sequence goes on along the minus strand of VYZP01031355.1, from coordinate 35,049 downwards.
ACTAATTAGCCCAGGCAGAGCACCATTCCAATGTATCACAACAGTTCTGGTACCCAAACTAATCCTCAACAAGCCAGTTCTGTTGTTTCTGCACAGCACTGTAAAGTGCCAAGCAGATATGCCAGGTATTTCATCACTAATCTCATTCAATACCTACAATTAGACTGAACACTGAGTTGAAAGTATTAAGTACAGACTCATATTGTTAAAAATGCTTTTTTACTTATTTTAAGTTGATATTAAGAAATAATTAAATCTGATGTAATTTTATACTATTCACAAGCTATTAGCTGCATCTTCAGAGAAAGCACTCCATCAGCTGTGCATCCAAACAAAAGCAGTAGAAGCCTTAGCAAAAAGTTTAGAATAGCTTGATGCCATCTTTTGAAGTAATATTTGAGCACTTCTAAACTCTCTGGATGCTTAAATTACTCAGATATATTTAAGATACTGACTTTACAGAAACAGAAGGTATTTGCTGAACAAAGAATGCACACCCTAAGAAGCTAGATGTAGTTTTACACACAAGAGGATACTTTACAGTACCAAGAAATAACATGCACTTCTGAACATCAGTCACAACAGCCTGAATTAACCTCATAATATTAAAGGATACTTCTCTGCCTTGCATCTGAAACCCATCATTTTGTCATCTGTAGTCCTAAACTAAACCCAGGCACATAGGAATTTACACTGTTGCTATATTAATCACTCTGTTGAAGCACTGGAATAAATATGGCTTCAAACTCCTCACTCCTTACCTTCCAAAATTCTGTTAAAAGCATGATATGGGGCAATCTAGGGAATCCAAAAGAACAGCTATAGGATGAAATCTAATCAAACACAGCTTTTCACACTTGTGTTTTATGGGAAAAAATTCCTTTACAAAGACTGTCATGCTGCTATCAAAGTGATGAAAGCATTAGGCCACTGGAAAAAAATTAATTATGTACATAAAACAGAGGAAAACACAGCATTTATACAGTATTCCTAAACACCACCACACCTACCATCACAAAGCCACTGACTACGAGCAGTGTGAATAAAAGGATGACTTGCAGTGCTACAGACCATCCTCAGCTCTGAATGAGAAAGCAGGAGAACACAGTACTGCTTCAAAGCATGCAATTCATCAGAAGGACGACTGCAGCCTGGGAGAGGGCTAACAGACACTACCCTGCTTACTCTGTTACTAAAAGACAATACAGTAACACTGTGAGCCACTGCGTATCACTTGGAAATTTCAGCATGCTGTAGAAAAGCATTGTTCTACGAACAATATTCACAGCAGAATAAGCTCCACCATTCATGTGCAGGGTAAGCCTAAGAGCACCTATGATCAAGGCCTTCCTCCTCTAATCAATGCCCAAACCAGACTGCAGCTGAAGATTCTCAGGACCACATTTTTCAACAGTTGCATATACCAGGATGGCAACACTGAAGATGCTCTGTCAACAGACGAGTTATCAAAGAGATACTTTAGGAGCTGGCTGGCAGTTCCAGGAAACAGCAGGCAACTAAAGGAACATAAGGGACCCACAAGAAACTCCTGTAGGGATCTGTACCCATCCCAGCCTTTTCAGTGCATTTTCATTTGAACAGCCAGGCTTCAGGAGAAAGTTAAGCTCACCACTAAACAGGAATTACTGCAGAAGATAGATATCGAAATCCATCAGTGAAAATATTCTTATTTCAATCATGCAACCACTTCATAAAAAATTGCTAACACTAAAGAGAAAATTGTTTAAGAATATACACTGGTTCAAGATGCACCTTGGGTAACAGAACTCAAATTTTAAGGCAGAAACTGCTTGTCATATTTAGGTCTGTCGTTTCAAGATTCATGCTCTCCTTCAGCACTAGTTAGTTCTCTGCTACTTAAGGAATGCTCTGGAACTACAGGATCACACACGCTGCAGTTACTGGTATCCCACTGCCAGAATCAGGTCCCACTTTTGTAACAGAGATCCTTGACAGAAGATCAAGAGACACAGCTTCCACTTTCAAAGATATTTAGCAAAAAACTTGTCATTAACACATCAGCAAAAGAACTACCTACATTACAGAACCAAATAGCACAACTGAATCTCAGCTAAACTATTTCCTTCTACATGGATTCTCTAGAAACTCATACTTGAGTTTCTAGAGAATCCATAGCCACTATTACATGAAAACTGAAAGAAAACAGAAGGACAGAAGATGAAAAATAAAGTTATGTGAATGGCATAGGTGGTGCCATTCACATAACTAACAGCTGCCTAACAGCTACAGGACAGAACTTGCAACACTTGGATTTGATTCACAGGTTTGCCATTTGCCATAGACCTGCTGGTTGAACTCAGGCTGCTCCTTCCTCCACCTGCCTGGAGATCTGCCTCACTCACACTGAGATGACTTGAATTAAAAAGCTAACTCAGTGCTCTACCACATCTCTACAAAAACAAAAAAAAATAAACTCCATACTATTTTAAAGGTACTATTGGAACTTGAGACATACAAACTTCTTAGTATAAGACTCAAAGCTCCTACTGCAAGACACCTCTTAAAGATTCAAATTCTAGCTTCCTGTAAGAAATTTGAATCTTCAGTGTCAGTTTGGAATTACAAAGCAGTAGTCACAAGTCTTGTCCTCCCCCTCCTGAGGTTATGGTTTGCAAAAATAACTTTAAAAATGTATTTTAATACTTCTTCATAACTTTTAACATACTCAGCATCTGACAGTACTACATGAAAGAGAAAAGGAAGACACCTTACATTAAATCTCTCACATAAAACCCTTAAGTTAAATCTCTCACTTAAAAATCCCCCCAGCTCATACCCTGTTATCTTTAGCTATTTCCCCTCTACAAATATGCAATGCCTTTATTTCACAGGCATCCAAGGGTCTTGATGTTAGGATGTTCCAAGAAACTATTTTTGAAGTGACATCAGAAATCTGCTACAGTCAGTCAATGCAGCTAGCACTTTTCCCAAGAATAAAATAACCTTAACTTTAGAAAGTAACATTTCCCCTTGATTGAAAGAAATTTGACAGGTGAAATACAGCAATCTCATAGAGCATCCCAGACACGCTTTGGTCAATTTTAGCCCCTTCTCCATGCCAATCAGATCAAACTGAATACTCGGCCTTACTAACTACCCATTTATACGAGAAAGGTATGGCTTACAAGATAGGGTAAGCTTCATAAAAACGTCCTCTTCAAAAAGAAAAGCTTTCTGTACAGGTATTGGCTGGCTCAATTTATCCTAGAGCTAAAACACACTCGAGAGAAACGTTCTAAGACTACACTCACTTTCATGTCTATCTCAGACAGAACTCGGCACCTCCCTTTCAAGTGATGTTGCTAACACTCCCCAAGCTAACCAGCTTGCTGCAGCCTAAAAATTAACACAAAGGTTTTGAGTTCCTCTGAACGGAAGCCTTCCACCTCCCCCTTACAATCTGAATTGAGACCCGGTAGCTCTGACAAGCATCCTGCACACATCCTTGCTTTAATTATTGTAGGTGACCTCTGATGATGGCCTGACAACTTCACCTCTCAACCTATTACAAAGTAAGGCCTAACCCCTTGCATCTGCGGGTTCCCTCGCACTGCATGAATCGCTGCTTCGGCCAAGTACCACCCAGCCGCCACAGACCAAGGTGATTTACAAAAGGGCATGGGTTGGTGCCCCACCATCCCCTGCCATCGGCCTCCCTGTCGCGGCCGGCTCCAGAGGAGTTCCTGTGATCCCAACCACCGCCCCCATTCCCGGAGGGGCCGCAGGAGGCGGCCGAGGCCCCCCTTCCCTCTGGGGCTGCAGCAGCCCCCGGGGCCCCGGCTGCTCACCCCTGCACTCCCGGGCTGTATTTCCTGGTCTTCCAGGGGGTGCCGGGGCTCTGCAGCGCTGGCTGAGGCGGCTGCAGCTGCTGGTGGGGGGAGTTGTTGACGGCGACGCCGCGGCTGCCGGAGAGCAGGTAATTCATCCCATAGGTGCTGGCTTTATTCTCCCGTTTCCTGCGGCCCGGGTGGTACTGGTGCTGCTGGGGAGACGCCGGGGGCGGGTGCGGGCTGCGCGCCGGGTGCGGCGGCTGGTGGTGCCCATTCACAGCGTTCACTTTGTTCTCGTGGAAGTTAAAAAACTCCCCGGGTCCAGCCCCGCTGCCCAGCAGCCCGGGAGGAGCCACCGCCACCGCCCGGGGGCCGCCGGAGGAAGAGGAGGAGCCGCCGCCTCCGCCACCGCTGCACGATCCCGAGGAGGAGAAGCCGGGGCTCTCGGTGCCGGACTCCACCGACGAGCAGGAGGACGAGGAAGACACGGAAGGCGACTTCTGCAGCCGCCGCCCTCCCTCGCCGCCGCCGTTCACCGCCGCGGGGCCGCCGGGGACAGCGGGCACCAGTCCGGTCAGCAGGGCCGGCGGGGAAGGCGAAGGCGACGGCGGCGAGGAAGAGGAGCAGCAGGCGCCGGGCGCCCCGAGCCGCACGCAGCCGTGCCCGCGGGGCGGAGAGGCGGCAGAGTCCAGCGCCGGGGAGTTGAGGCAGAGGTAGTGCGGGAAGCTGGCGCCGCCCCGGCCCCCCACGCCCTGCGAGGTCTCCCAGATCTGCATCCACAGCGCATTCGCGGGTCCTTTCTGCTCGGGCTGGATCCAGGCCACGCGGGGATCCATCCACGCCCGCCCGCCGCCGTCCCTCACCGCCCGGCCAGAGCTCCGCGCCGCCGCCCGCTCACCGCCCGCTCCCTCGCTCGCTCGGCCCGGCAGCGGCGCTAGGAGCGGCCCGGCAGCAGCGGCATGTGTCGCGGGGAGGAGGGAGCGAGAGAGGGCGGCAGGGCGGCCAGAGGCAGAGCCGGGCGAGGCGAGCGCGGCTCGGGAGGAAGCGAAGGCGGCGCAAACTGTACCCGGCGCTGCCCGGAGCGCTCCGCTCGCCGTTCCAATGTGGCGTGTCCCCCTCGCCAGGGCCAGAACCGGCACTGCGCATGTCCCGCAGATTTTAAACCTTCACCGGAGACGGCCGCCCTGGCAACCGCACATGCGCGGGAAGCGGGAGGGAGACGGGAGCTGGGAATGCTCCCCCGCCCCGCGCCGGCGCGGAGCGCGGCCGCCGTGCCTCAGCTCCGGCGGCGGGCGGAGGGAGCCGCGGTGCGGTGCCGGGAGCTCCGTAACTCCTGGAGTCACGGAATGGGTCCGGCTGGAAGGGGCCACAGTGGTCCAGCTTCCCTGCTCAAGCAGACGCGTCCCAGAGCACGTGGCACGCGGTGGCGTCCGGAGAGTTCTTGAAAATGTCCAGTGAGGCAGACTCGACAACCTCTCTGGGCAACCTGTTCCAGTGTGTGGTCACTCACACAGGGAAGAGGTTGTTCCTCATGTTTAGGTAGAACTTCTTTTGCATCAGTTGCTGCCCTTTACTTCTTGTCCTATTGCTTGGCACCGCCAAGAAGTGGCTCCATCCTCTTGACAACTTTCCTTCAGATACTTACAGACATTCATGAGGTTCCCTCTCACTTGTCTTCTCTTCATCTCCATGAGCGGCTGGCACAGCTGTAGCGCTGCCTCCGTGTTGGTTTCTCACAAATACTGCATTGTCTGACCCCTCCATGACACAGCTCATCCCTTTGGAGAAGTGTAACCCAGTTCCCACAACAATAAAAGGGTGGATTTTGAGGACTAATTCAGGGGAGAAGCAAGTGCAGGCAGATCTCCTTTGGGGAGGGTGAGCAGCGGAGAGTGTGGGGCTGGGCAGGGCCACTCTACTCCCCAGGGGAAAGGGGAGGCCTGGGTGATGTGTGCGGGCAGCACCATGCAGTTCATAACCAAGGGAAGGCTTTCCTTGGATTGGTAGCACCAAGACAGCACCACATTTCCACTGGGTACTTCACTTTTTGTTGGGCTTGAGTCCAGAATTGTGGACAAGACAGGGAGACAGTGCCAGTTCCAAGGGGTGTCTCTAAGGGATGGATTTCGCGTGCCGTGATCGCTAAATAAAATGGATACTGCTATTGGAACGGGATCAGACACAGACACACAGTGATCTGAAGATTGGCTTTAAGAGCCAGCCTTCCAGAATGATGTCCATAATGGTTCTCTTTCTAATCCAGTGATTTGCGTATTTCCCTGAGCAGCTTCAGTGTGCGTATGGATAAAGTGTCCTCTCCTGAGATACCCCCAGAAACTCCAGCAGTCTAGGATCCCCAGACTTTTCAATAGAGCCCTTAATGCGGCTGCAGACCAGCACGGAGAAGAGTTGTCTGTGCATAAAGCCAAATACTATCAGGGAATTGTAGTTAGAACAGCCCTCCAATGCAGCTGCACAGTACTTCTTGAATGAACTAGCTGCTGCAGAAGGTGAGAAAAGGAGAGGTCCTGCTCTCCATAATCCTGCTAATTCCTTTCCCTGCTGCCTTGCACAATCTCTGATATTGATCAGTGAGCCAATTTAACTTTTTAATTCAGAGAAGACCGCACTTGGAAGAAAAGTAATAGTTTTCAGTAGTTCATTTTGAATTAGCTTACTTTGTGATCAGAGCTGGCACTAAGGAGGGGTGGAGAGAGGATGAGAGAACAAGAGTGTAATTTGTTAGCAAAAGATAGTTGTGCTTGATGCAGTTGTATTCTCGAACTACGCCCTTAGACTTCAGAGCAATGGAAACTGATATGAGGGTGACAGCCTAATATTTATTACCGGAAGTCATTCAGAAAAAGTAGGTCATTAATTTATTTGTGTTAAGGAATAGGACTGTTTTCACGACTAACAGCCAAAGTACACATAAAAGTACACAATAAACTAACCAAACCCAAACCACATGAAAGAACTATTAATTATTTCTCATGTGGGAGTATGTTCACAACAACTTCTTGCATGGTCAATGAAGTGTTCAGATCTTCAGCAGAGATTTCAACTTGAGTTACTGATAGCAGTCCTTCGTTTTATGGTTCATCTTCCAAAGGATTTTGGATTGTTTTTGTTTGGTTTTAATTGAACTTGAAACAAGACAAATTAACAGGGCCCTCGACTTTGTTCTTTTTATATAGATGCTGTAAGAAATAAACCAGAGAATTACACTGTCTCTTCTTTCAGCCCTGAATACTTTGCATTCTTGCCTCTATGATGGCCTGGGTACAGCAAGGAGAGGTGAAGATCGACAGTATTTCTGCAAGCATAGCTGCAGTGGTATGCTAGTGGTTGCAAGAGTTACTTTGTAGATCAGCTGTGAAATATTGAGAAGGCTGAGGCAGCTACAGAGCCAACATCTCAGCCTTTTATTTCCGTGTTTTGACTTTTCATACATCCAGTAAAGGTCACATCTTCAACCTGCTGAGTTAAAACTCTTAAAATAAAGGAATACTGATCAGTGTTTTCGTAGAATCACAGAGTGGTTTGCATTGGAAGGAACCTTAAAGATCACCTAGTTCCAACCCTCCTGCCATAGGCAGGGACGCCTTCCACTAGACCAGGTTGCTTGAAGAGGTGGAGGGGGAAACCAAAAAGACACACTGGCCAATCTTATGAAGACCTTTCCAAGCTCCACAGTTTCATGACCTGTTTTGTTTGCTTCCCTGCCCTGCTGCCTTCTTTTAAAAGTCGGCACTTTTAAGAGGGCCTGATTTCCCTCTTTGCTAAAATTATCTTCAACTTAATTTTCAGGTCTAAGTGGTAGAGAACACTGCTTTGTAAGAGGCAGTAACTCAGAAACAGCTTTTGAATGAGGAGAGACTCTCACCAATCCCAACACTGTCTTGGAAGGGGCTAGTCTGTTTCCTGAAGTAGCCACAAAGAGAGTTGTCTCTCACTGGCTTAAGCTGTGTTAGACAGAATTTCTGAAGCTACAATAGTGCTTTGTCAGTTCTTTGTATGGGTTCAAGGCAGCAGATACTATGTAAGTGTAATAGAGAACATGGGATGGATGGATGGATGGATGGATGGATGGATGGATGGATGGATGGGCACAATGTGTTTGAACGTCCACATTTTAAGTGCTTGGAGAAGAAGGAAATCTCTGAGAAATCTATAAGCAATGATTTGATAATTCACCAATTCCTTTATCTCATGATGATTAGTCAAAGCTTGTAGCACATCACTGAAATATCTCTAAAAAAAGGAGGTATTACGTGTTTCCTATATAAATGTGTACAATATGTAGAAATAATACCCGGTGGTCTGTTGTGGCATGACAACAAGATCATCTTCTAACATCAGCTTTTTCTCTCCTCTGTTTCTACCCTCTCCAGTGAGAAATCTAAATAAAGCATGTTTCTAATCTTGTCTCCTTAAAGTGAGAATTTCCCTCTAAAAGTAGCAAGTGAGAACTTCCTTTGCAAGGATTAAGTTTTTTTAAAGTCTTGTTGATTTTAATGCAGCTGTTCTTTGCTGGGTGAAACTCCACCCTGAAGACAAAATTCTCAGAATGTTTGGAAGTCAAGTACAGTTTGGATCAAAAATATCCTTTCTTTTCGAAAAAGCTTCATTCCAACTGTTGAATTTGTGAGAATGCAGGTAGTAAAAAGTCTCCCCCTATACTTGGCACTGGTGAGGCTGCACCTTGAATCCTGTGTCCAGTTCTGAGCCCCTCAAATCAAGAAGGACATTGAGGTGCTGGAGTGAATCCAGAAGAGGGCAGCAAAACTGATGAAGGCTCTGGGGCACGAATTCCATGAGGAATGACTGAGGGGGCTGAAGAAAAGGAGGCTCAGGGATGACCTTATCACTCTGTACAACTGCCTGAAAGGAGGCTATAGGCAGGCGGGGATTGGTCTCTTCTCCCAGCCATCCGGGGACAGCACAAGAGGATACAGCCTCAAGCTGTGCCAGGTTGGACATTAGGAGGAATTACTTCACAGGAGGGGTGATTAGACATTGGAATGGGCTGCCCAGGGAGGTAGTGGAGTCGCCATCCCTGGAGGTGTATAAGGAAAGACCAGACATGAAATTTGGATTTTGGCCCTTATGACCTTGGTTCTGGCCACCCACAATCACACTGCAAGCCTCTGATGCATCACCTCCTTCATGCTCACCAGCTCTGATCTCTTTTGTAGCATTTGTGGCCCATAGCCGTTCACTTAAGAGCTGGACTCAATGGTCCTTGAGGGTCCCTTCCAACTCAGAATATTCTGTGGTTCTGTGATGGGATGGATGGAGAAGGCACAGAGACTAGGGCTCAGCAGTATATCTGACCACACTCTACCTGATGAAGGCAAGAAGAGGAAAGAACTAAACAAATCAAGGTCTCAAGCTAGATAGAGGTGTGAGAGGAAGGCTGTCTCACCAAAGGAGGTGCATCTCTAACAAGTGACCTTCAGAGTGTGCTAGTCACCAGGAGATAATGTTGGGGAGGAGGTAACAGGGAGACAGTTTTCTTAGCTGCACTATCATCATTTTTTTTTTTCTCAGTAAATACATTCTGGAAAGGGAGAGTGGAGATACAATTTTCATGTCTCAAATGTAGCTGATCACAATAGGGAGACAAGTAGAAATCCAGAACATCAGTTTCTGGTTCTAACAAGGTATGATTTGGGGCATTCTTTTAATCTGTTGTCTGGAAATACAGGCTTTTACCTTCTTCAAAATGGCTTGTGTTTCCCATTAAAGAAGGCCAGGCATGAGCAGCCCTGAACAGGCTTAAATCATGTTATATTTTCTCCCTTAAACCTTCTACTTGGCTCAGTCCTTCCTCTCTTCAAGGCTCTATGTCCTCTTCTGATGAACAGTAAGCATCAGCCAAATTTAAGTTGTTGAGGTATATTCAGAGCCAATTAAAGTACAGAGCCTGAAACAGCTGTCAACCACCAGCCATCTCCTCTTCCCACCCTGTCTTCCTTGCTCTTACAAGGGCTGCCAGCCCTGTGTCAGAGAAGCTGAACACATGATAAATCAGCAGCTGAACAGCTGCAGCTTCCAGCCAGGCATGTTCATGCACATGAAAATCCTTTTCTAGCTGCCTGCATAGGATAGCTGTGTGGTAAATGGAGAAAGCGTGGGAGGCGGTTCACAAGCCATCCCGTTCCCTTTGCGTGCAGGGTGGGATCAGAGTGGGAGAGGGTGCACGGACAGCCGGGTGTGATTCTTGCCTCACACTGCTGGATGTGCGTCAACGCTTCTGGTGGGAACTGTGCCTCGGAGACCTTTCATCACTCTGTGCATGGTATGGATGTGCAATACTACAACAGCAGCAAGGTAAAGGTGCCGCCTTGACATTCCCACAGTCTATTTCCATTGCTATATTTGGGATTCTGATAGGGATTACTTCCAAAAGTCACTTTTATTATGAATGTTATCTTAGCTTGTTACACAGTACTTAAATACTTAACACAGCGTATTTTTACAGTATTCAGTGACATATTAAATTTCTCTGTATCAAGGATGTTCTATGAAAGTTTTAAAGTTGTTCTTGTGTTCTGTTTTGTTTCTTTTAATCATTTAGAGAAGGTGTGGGAGCATACAGGTTTTGGAAGGTTTGTTTTTTAAATCAGGGATTGGGAATTCTGCCTTTGAGACTTGTCACTTTTGAGAGGATGTTCTGCCAGCAGTAATACTTAATTGAAGACAAATCTCACAGACTTTATTTCTTCAAAGCTTTATATAGACATGAAATTAAATTGTGATAACAAGCACAAAGAGGGTTTTAAGAATAATTTTAGCTGTAGAAAATACTCTGTGAGATCATAAACAAATGAAGTTTATGCTAAATGTATATAAAGCTTTTGAAAGTGCTTTTCTAAGTGGGATCTGTGGAGTTGTATGAAATCAGATGCTCTGTCTTCCTGTCCTGGTTAACATGGAGCCTTGCAAAGAGTCGCTTTTGTCGGAAGAGTTGCTTGCCTTTGAATGATAGGTTGAGAGAATATATCAAGGCCACTCTTATGGAAGTTCATAGTAATAAACTGGTTAGAATTCCTTCCTTACTTGTGTTTCCAATGTAGGTGGTCCCAGGATCATCTTTAAGTTGTCACTCTCCAGGCTGCTGTGGAGGACAGCTGAGGGCATGCAGAACGTGTTGTGTGAATCCTGGCAGAGGGGAGGGAATCCCAACTCACAGTGTGGTTGCATGTGCACTAATATGGAAGGAAAAAGGAGATCTGGCTAGACTGTCTTCTAGGAGAAGAATCTATAAGTAATGCATTGTTCCTCCTAGGAACAATATTAGAATAAAAACTCTTTCATCATATCTGCTGGGTGTAAGCTTTCTGCTGAGGAGAGCATGAGGGGACAAGCTATGAGAAAGCTGATGTAAAAGTCACTTAATGAGAATGTGCCCTGGAACCCTGATCTGCCATGTTAACATGGCAATCACACAGGGCACCAGCTGCTTCTGTACTAAACCTGGAAGGATCATTTATACATAGCAGAATGACTGTGGTTAGAATTAAGGTTACCTCAGGTGTCAGCAAAAACTATCATCGTGAATGATGTAGTCCACTTTTATTAGATCCCATGCTAGATCAAATCCGTATTTGATCTTGTACAGATTTTGAGAAGATAATTTATCTTGCATGATCAGCTGCCTAAGTATTTATCATTGGTTCATCCTGCCCACTGGTCCTCAGCTATAGGCAGCACAGGCACATACCTACACGAATTTACTCTTTAAATAGAAACTGCTCTATTGCAATGCACCTCCGTCTCCTTAAGTATATCTATGTCCTGCATCTCCACCTTCAAAGCTATTGTTTTTAACTGTTCTTGGGCCACAACTAAATCACTTGGACATCTCAGGAAGGAGATTTCCATAACAGAAACAGCTTTTTGCCAGTATAAAAGTGCTGACCTGAGCTGTATTTGCATTGGGCCATGGATAAGTTAGCGGAGAAGTACAGAAGATCAAAGGAGAGCAAGATTTTTTGGCAGGGTTTTTAGCTAAAGCTGATGTGCAGCAGCTGTAGGATAGATTGGAATAGGGACTGATAAGAAAGAATAATATGGTTTAGCTGGTCCTTTAGAATGAGGATAGGAACAAAGACAGGAAAAGCATGCATCGGTAAGAGAACATGGCTGGCAATTTTATTTGATGTAGAGAAATATCTGGATTAGGAATAAGAGGAGCAAAAGAGGTGGAGTGGTCAGATGCAGGTATTGGACAGGGGGCTGGGAAAACTGTCAGAGTGAAGACTCATCAGTCAGCACACAGATGTCCTCTTGATCTTTGAGGAACCTAAAATCAAGGCCACGAACCAGAAGAGTATTCAGGCACCTGTCCCCCAGACTTCCTACCAGCACTCCAAATTTCTTGCACCATATCCTCCTATGGTGGAGAACCTCCTGTGGTTCAATACTGGAATCATATAGCATTGTACAACTTTCTCTACCTTCCTTGAGAAATAAAAACCAGCCTCACCATCAGCTCTTTCCAGTGCATGGACAGACATCAGCTGGGACTTCTCCAGGACTTCTTCAGCTTGTCAGTACCATTTCTCTTTGGGACCTTACACACATGCAGTCCAACAGACATGCCTTTGTGATCCTAAAGGCTGTAGATGAACAGAACATGCCTGGGCGTTCCAAACCCCCCTTGTGATGGCAGTGCCAGTATCTCCTGTCTGTGGGTATCAGCAGTGAATCACACAGAATTGTTTAGATTGGAAAAGACCTGGTCCAACCAGGTCTGAGCAAGTCCAACCTTTAACCCAGCACTGCCAGGTCACCATTAAACTGTGCCACATCTACACATCTTTTAAATACTTCAGGATCCCTTCAGGGAGTCAACCCTTGGGTGACTCCACCAGTTCTTCAGGCAGTCTGTGCCAATGCTTGACAACTGAAGAAATTTTTCCTAAGTGCCAATCTAAACCTCCCCTGGTGCAGATCGAGGCCTTGGTGTCCTGTAACTTATTACTTGGGAGGAGAGACCAACTCCCAGCTGGCTACACCCTCCTTTCTGGCAGTTCTAGAGAGTGATAAGGTCATCCCTGAGCCTCCTTTTCTCCAGGCTAAGTAATTCCAGCTCCTTCAGATGTTCCTCATCAAAACCATGCTTTAGACCCTTCCCCAGTCCATTGCCCTTCTCTGGACTTGCTCCAGCACACCTCAATGTCCTTTTTGTAGTGATGGGCCCTGAACTGAGCACAGGATTTGAGTACTCACCAGAGCCAAGCAGAGGAGGAGGATCACTGCCCTAATGCTGCTGGCCACACAATTGGTGATACAGGCCAGGATACCATTGGCCTTCTTGGCTACCTGGACACACTTTGGCTCATGTTCAGCTGACTGTTAACCAGCACCCCCAGGGCCTTTTCCAATGTTCAGCTTTCCAGCCACTCTTCCCCCAACCTCTGGGGTGTTGCAGGGGGTTGTTCTGATCCAAGGGCAGAACCCAGCATGGAGAACATGATTGTTACCTGCAATGGCAGTTGCCATTCCACTGCCATGCAAACTGAGTTAAGGAGTCTGTTCATAATATTAGCCTCCAATCTCAGCGAACATGGGCTTCTCAGTAAGTCTATGCCTCTGAGCTCCTGGACTCATGAGCAATATGAACATGCAGGTAACATTGAAGAAACAACATTCATTTACTGTGGTGAGAGCAGAAAAAGCATAAGGAAGAGTGAAATGCCAGCAAATCAGATTTGGATTTCTGATAGCCTAAGGTTGTTGTGCTTAGTTTAAGATAGCAGAATATCTGTTGTTCCCTCCAGGCAGGTCTTGGGCTGGAGCAAGGAGAGTTTGCCATTCCTGCTGCCGTGTGTCAAGCTGAAGCTCCAACATAGCTTTGTGATGGAGCAGCTTTGCTTTTACCCATGCCTCAAATTCACCATTGGCTCAAAGCATCCAGAAGCCTGGAAATAGCCCCAGGTCCCTGCAGTGAGGCTTCACAGGCTGGTGATCCACTCCACTGAGTCCAGGCAGTTCATTGATGATTCTAGTGCTTCTCAGCTGAGTGAGAGGTCTGACAGCCCTGCAGCCAGGAGCCTGCCTTGGAGTAGTCTGACCTCCATCCAGTACTACAGGTCAAATTGAAGATCTTTGAAGATCTTTGCCATAGTTGCTCACAGATGACACTTGCAATGGGATAGGCTTTACTTGCAGAGTCTCCTGCAGAGCTCATGGTGTGGTATTGACTGATGCCATCAAGCAGATAGGTATTCATTCTGTGCACAGAAACATGAAAGTTCAGCTTTTTTCTTTCAATATGGTAGTGAGGATGCATGGACCTCCTTCTCCTGGGAAACAAGTTAATTTGGACACAAGACAGATGTGCTGTGGCTCCATGGCTGCCTGGTGGGACATGTAAGGGCTCTTTTCATCACCAGGCTGTAGCTGTTTTCTCATTCAGGATTGTCTGGTGATAGCTGTGAAGTTTATTCCGTCTGGTTCTTCATCAGGCAGTGAGAGACATGGTCCATGACACTTATTTTTGTTGGATGGAAACAATCAGCATAGACTGATCAGTCCCTCTGCCCTCTAGTGGGGACCCTCTCTTGATCCTTCTCTTCCATAACTTACCTTTGAGAACCATACACAGTATCAGTCTGTACCCCACACTACCCAGTGAGATTCTTCAGGAGTTCCATCACATAAATCTATGGCTGGCTCTTGGCTGTGAAGTGCAGACTCCTTCAGAGTCTTCCCTTGAACTGGATCTGTTATGGGTAGACAGGAACATACAAGGATCTGTCCTGAAGATGAGGAAGCTGCCTTTTTCACCTTTTGCCCTGTATTTCTTCCTGCTGTTTTCTGCTTTCAGTATCTTTGTGGCAAGTGAAATCCTTTCCCTGCCCTGAGTGTGGTATGTTTCTTGTTGAGGACATGTTACGGTTAACCATGCACTACTTGGCTTTGCATTAACATTCTATTGCCTGGTGCTGGCCTGGAAACCATCTGTTACTACTAGCAATGGCTCTGGCATAGGGCTGGGAGACAGGGTGGAAGTGGTTTGACCTTGATTGTACCATATGGGATAGACAGCTCTGCCTCAGCTTTCTACACAGCTACAAAGAACAATTTCTTGACATTTTTATTGTATGGCATAATTCTTAGCTGGGCCTGATTCAAACTCTCTCATTCAGTTTGAACTCTCTCGTTTGGGCCACGTGGAAACCAGCACGAATTACGGGCAAAATTTTTTGATCTCACAGGAATTACATCTACAGTTACCCACAAGGAAGAAAAAAATGGTCTGTGATGTCTCAGGGCAGATCTCATCTATCATCCTGGAAAGTTTCAAATTGGATCTGCTAGAACAAAATATTTACAGTATACATTAGGAAAGATAAAACCTTTTCTAGATCAAGTAGAGCTCTGGCTGAATGCCCAGCCTTGCTGCCAAACAGCTGGCCTTGCTGTTGGACAAAGAGTAGGAAGAGGCAGTATGTTTCTCTGGAAGAATCTGTACAGAGGCTAACAAAGATAAGGGGCCTTGTCCCTGGAAATGAAAATTACCTGTAGTCTTCACGAGTATCCATTCCAAATCCTTACTGGAGAGCCTTTCAGAAAACTGATTTACTTAAAATGAAAGCCCATTCAAAGGATGTTGTTTAAAATGCCTTTGGAGACATATGTTCCTAGGCTGAAAAATACGGTGTTATGGAAAGCAATCTCTATAAACAATAGAGCTGTGCTTTGTATTTTGTATTTTCCCTTACATCTTATGCTACAGTTGTCTACTTTAGAACATATTTAAGTTGAAAATAGCTAATAAATGTAGAACTCAACTTTTCTGGTCAGTGCCAGCATTTCCCTTTCTTCTCCTCCTGTAAACAGTGCTTTGCAAAAATTCACCAGCACAAACATAAAACAATTCTATGATAAAGAGTTTTGATATTATTAAAAGGAAAACCAAAAAACCCAGACCAAAAGCCAACCAAACAAAAAAAACCCAAAACACAAAAAAAACAACCCCAAAATAAAACTTTGCTCTGGGTAAGCAATCTTTTCTCCACAGGAAACTGTCCAGGAACTCCTCTTATTATCAGTTCATGAGATAGTCCATAAATTCACTGTGTGTAAAACAGTGTTACATGAATAAATCATTGAATGGAATTTTTTTCCCCTGGTGTTGTTTATTGTTTGTTTGTTTTAACTGAAGGTGCTTAGTGAAAATCTGAGGCAAGAACAGACTAAATATACCAGCAGCCAGGATGGAGCTGCAGGCCTCTCAGAATTTTGCATTTCCAAGTGGTGTCAGCTGTGGAGGTTGAGGAGCCAGTGCCTCTTGCTGGATGCCTTCCGTGTCTGAGCACAGTCAGTGGTGGATTCAAACTGTGTCTCCATGCATGCATGGGCTGGTGCATCCAAGTGCCAGTGACTGAGGAGACTGAGATCCAGGGGCAGCTGCTGGGCAGACTGGGTACCTGAGCCCAGCTTCTGGAGGCATCCACTTTGTACATTTGTACTGACGTATTTCCCAGAAATGGACAAAAAACTCCCAAGCCCATAGAAAAGTTGTAAGCCTCTAAAAGGCTGAATTAAAAAATGCTCTGGGTGGGTTTCCATCTTTCCTGGCCTGCTTGGCTGAGTGCTGTGACACCAAAGGAGGGTCTATGCACTAAGTGCTAGCAAGGTCTAGCTATCAGTAACTTTGTAGAGGGTGGTGCCTTTTACCGAGGGCTGCCATGTTGGGGGCTGGAGGGGAAAGAAGATCATGAGCAGGAAGTTTAGCACTCCTTGTTGTTCTACACGTTGTGCAACACAGACACAGATGGCTGGTGCAGACCTCTGCTGGTAATTTATTCATGCTTGTTTGGGAGTGCATTCTTGTCTGCTTCCAGGGTCCCTGAGCTGGAGGAGAGGACTGTCTTTGAATTTGCTGCTGTGAGTAACAATTTCTGCTCTAGGCAGTGCTTAGAGGGGACTGGAAACTATGATGCAGTAGGTACCCAGTAAACCCACATCTGTGCAGTGCCACAATAAGACAATTGAGAACAGTGTTAGACTGGATTTTATATGTTAGAAAATGTTAGATAATCATTTCATGTTTCTAATTAGCCTAGTGTTAATGAAGACACAAAGTGGCAGAAGATGACTATTTACTCGATGAAAAATAAGACATGGTTTGTCATCTGCAGTGTTACTAACAATTTATCTATTTTTGATCTGATGCAGAAACGAGAACATTCAAGAAGATCTCTGAGGTTTAGCCACAGTAGCAGATGGAGTTGCATCTGCAAAGGAGATTGTTTTGTCTGCTTTGAATTGAAATTAAAAGCTGTTGCAATGACAATTCATCTAGTATGAAGAATTAGGAAACAAAGTACAATTACTTTGGGGTTTTTTACTTTTAATAGTAACCATTTAAAGAGTAGTAATTACAGCATATTATTCATTGAAGTCTGGAATGTCTACATTGCATGGCAATTTCAGATTAGGAAAACCACTTAAAGCTATCGACAACAGACTTTTCCTACAAGTGCCATGTTAGTGTTTTATTTTGAACTTTTATAAATTCAAACGTTTTATTTGGCTTGCATGGCAAGGTTTTAGTAATAAGGGGGCTACAGGGGTGGCTTTTGTGAAAAGCTGCCAGAAGCTTCTCCCATGTCCAACAGAACCGATGCCAGCCAGCTCCAATACACACCTATCGCCGGTCAAGGCTGAACCCAGCAGTGATGGTGGCATTGCTGGGATAACAGTTAAAAAGGGGCAAAAACCTGCAAGTGGAGAGAGGAGTGAGAATATGTGAGAGGAACAGCTATGCAGACACCAAGGTGCACGAGGAAGGAGGGGCGAGGGGGTGCTCCAGGTGCCAGAGCTGAGATTCCCTTGCAGCCATGGTGAGGCAGCTGTGCCCCTGCAGCCCATGGAGATCCATAACGGAGCAGAGATCCACCTGCAGCCCAAGGAGGACTCCACACTAAAGTATTGTTCTCTTTTTGCTTATGAAAATAGGACATTTTTTCTTGGTCATTTAGCTTTCTACTCATAACATTATACTGCTGTATGCTGTCTGCATAGCTACTTATATTTTCTAACTACTCTTCCTAGTATTACTTTATTCTATCAGTAATCATCATATACTGCACTGTTTCAGACTAAATATTATGTTTAATCTAATACTCTTTATTTCTGAAGCCTAGTAAAATCTGCAAGGATTATTTAAGTGTAAAAAGGACTATTTTTCTCTCTGGTTACTGATTTCAGTATATCTTGATGACTGTCCTTTAACACTTTAGCACTTTCACAGTACTATTTGGGATTTCCAATTCAGTTCTCCTGTTCCATCCTGATGGTGATACCATCACCATTTTTCAAAGAGACAGGCAGAGAATGAAAGAGGAAATGTACTTGCCTTTGAAAAACATTAAAATCCTACATATCTACACTACTGCACTGGGCTGCTTTGTCACAGGGCTTCCTTGCACATTAGCAGGACCCTGACTATGCACAGCATGTGTCTCTTGATCTTCTGCAGCAAAAACAACATGTGGAGTGGGGACATAACTGGAAGCCTCTTGGACTGTTCACCAACACACTAATATGGATTAAAAAGGTTAGATTCCAACCCCATGAAGCAGCCAGCAGGACACAAATATAGCAGGTACCTGAAGTAGGTTTTTCTTGCTTACATTGGACTGGTCTTTAGTCTGGACAGTGCTGCTCAATGTCTGAGCCCCCATTCCCAGATCACACACTGTTTCTTTTCTGGCAGAAGTTTATAACTAAATTTGTGGTGGTTTTCCCTTTCTATAGCCCAAGAGAAATTGAGTGCTTCCTCCCAGAGCAGCTGGAACATGTGGCTTTGCTAGTGCTATCTCTTTGGATCCAGCCACCCATGTCCTCTCAGAAACTGGATGGATATTTCCAAAGCAAGAGGGAGCACGGACAAACAACACCACTGAAACACTCCTAGCACATTGGTAAGGCATCATCTCCTGGGAAGCATTACACCAAAGGTTACCAAGTGTTAGGTTTTCTTTCATCTCTGTGAGCAAATAACCTATTGCTTCCACTACCCACTTGTACACAACAATGCATCCTGTATTAGCTTTGATTTTTAAGCAGACATGGTAAATCAAGGAAGAGATGTAAAAAACATGTTGTTTTAAGAAGTTCAAGAGCAAGCTTCAGTTGTGCAATTCTTTCAGATGCAAACCTTGGTTAAGGCTTTGCCCTTCAGTTGTCCTGCAACAGAAATTTAATTGCTTGCTTACACATATTTTTGTGTGGGTACATGAGCACATAGATGGTGATAGATACGTTGCATCACTGCAAAAAGTGGTGCAATTTTAACTTGAGATCTGCCTTCCTCACGAAATAGATGTGTGTGTGAAAGGCTGCCCTGACAACTGCAACTGTTATTGGTAAAACTGAGAAGCATAGAACAGACTGGGACAGTCTCATACTAAAGTTATTAATATATTTCAATCACAAACAGGATGTAAAAACTGTGGCAGGCACTCAGGATTTCCTGCCTGTTGGAAGAATTCAAGATTATACGTGTCATTTGTACACTATCTTCACTCCCCAAAAGATAATATCATGCTGAATCTCAATTAAAATAGTTGAACCAGAAGGTGCTACAGTTTTTTCAAGTGAAAAGTGACCTAGCAGCAGGAGAGGAACCCAAGTGAGCAGCCTCTGCTTTTGTTAATCTTTGCTCTAACTGGAATTGTAGAACATCTCAGCTACGTACTTTGTTTTACGTAACTAAGAATGTATCATTAGACAAATTTACCTTGTGACTTTTAATAACTGCTTTGAGTGCATCTCATCAAGTTCACACATGCATCTAGGTCATTCTAATCCAATCTTGTTTTTATACTCCCCAAGATCTTAGCTGGGATAATGAAATTGTTGGTACAAAAGCCTTGGTCAATCTCCACAAGTTGGAGCGGGGATTACTAACAGAAAAAAAAAAAGTACTCAAGCAAGACACCACAAATCATGTTTTATTAGTAAGGGATTTGAGGGAAAAATGTATCAATCTGACTAGAAGCATCTCTGTTAAAAACAGCTAGATATGCCCAATAGAAGTATGCATGTATTCTCCCCCTGGAATGAGCAGAACAAAGTTCATTTTCACATTACATGTTCTTGAGAAAAATGTTTCAGTATTAGATATTTTCCAACAGAAAAATCCGTCAGAGCTGCTGAAAAGGAAAGGGATCACAAGCGATGACAAATAAGTGGGATATCGTTTAAACAAAAGACAACTCTAGTATTTGATCAAGTTGATCATGTGCTTTCACCAATGTACCTGGGTCTTGAAATGTGGGAATCATAGAGTCATTTAGGCTGGAAAAGACCTCAATGTTAATTGAGTCCAACCTTTAACCCAGCACTACCAAGTCCACCACTAAACCATCTCCCTCAGTGCCACAACTACATGCATACCTCCAAGGATTGTGACTCCACCACTTCCCCAGGCAGCTTCTTCCAGGGCTTGACAACTCTTTCAGTGAAGAAATTTTTCATAATAGCCAATCTGAACCTCCCCTGGCACAACATAAGGCCATGTCCTCTCAGTCTGTCACTGGTTACCTGGAAGAAGAGATGAATTCCCACCTGCCTACAACCTCCTTTCAGGCAGTTGTAGAGAGTAGTAAGATTCCCCCTGGGCCCCCTTTTCTCCAGGCTAAACAGTCCCAGCTCTTTCAGCTGCTCCTCATAAGACCTGCACTCTAAGAACTGCCTCAAATAAAATCTGTACTTTACTTAGGGAAGGCTCTAGAAGTATAATGAGGATATAAAATATAATCACACAAAGAACAAAACCTTCTGGCTTGGGTTTGGGATTTTTTTTTATTAATCCAATTAACTAAAATTTCTAAACATGCTGACATTCACAGCCCACAGACCTTAGCTTTTCAGTAACAAGCGAGAGAATAGGGATAAGCTGTCAGACTATCACACTTCAGATCCTATCCCACTGTAGGCAAACCACAAATTAACATTATGTGGGCAAACCAACTGAACTTTTAGGCAAGATAAATATTTATTAGCATAGTACCAGAGCAAAATCAAGACATCTGTTCAAATTTTCTGGAAACTATGATAGAAGACTACTGACTAGAGAGCTACAGCTCTTGAATATAGAGATGTAATAAACACTGACCTTTCTTTCACTGTTTAGTATTAAAAGAACATGTGCCTTTTCAAAAAAGGCAAAAAAAAAAAAAGTGTTAGAGTCTAAAGTGCTGCAGAAAGGTGATTTTTTACTGGTAGATTGTCCCATAAGTGATTTTTCAACAAATATCCCTGAACATATAAGATATTTTGGTGGGTTGATCCTGGCCAAATGCCAGGTGTCCACAAAGCCACTCTGCGACTCCTCTCCATAACTGGACAGGGAGAAGAAACCAAAGCCTAAGTTTCATGGTTTGAGATAATGACCAGGAGAGATCACTCATCAAATATTGCCACAGACAAAAGAGACTCAAATTGGGGATATTAACTGAATTTATTACTAACAAAACAGAGCAGGATAATGAAAAGTAAAATACATCTTATAAATACCTTCCCTCCACCTTTCTCTTCTTTCCAAGCTCTACCTCATCCCCCAGGGAGGTTCAGGGGGACAGGGAATGGGGGCTATGATCAGTTCATCACCTGTGGTTTCTCCTGCTCTTCAAGGAGAGGAGGCCTTCCCCTGCTCCAACATGGGGTCCTTCCCATGGGAGACAGTTCTCTATGAACTTCTCCAATCTAAGTCCATCCCGTGGGAAACAGCTCTCCAGTTGGGAACTGCTCCAACATGGATTGCTCTTCCACAGGGTGCAGCTGTTCAGGCACATGGTGCTTCAGTATGGGGCCCCCACAGGGTTACAGGTTCCCACTATGAAACCTGCCCCAGCATGGGCCCCTCTCTCCAAACATTCCTGTCACAACCCTGCTCCAGCACAGGCTTCCCGTGGGTCACAGCCTTGTCTCAGGCAGCCACCTGCTCTGGCATGAGGATCCTCCAAAGGCTGCAGGTGGATCTCTGCATCCCCATGGTCTTCCACGGGGCACAGCTCCAGCATGGGAGTCTCAACTCCAACACCTGAAGCACCTCCTCCCACTCCTCCACTTGGTGTCTGCATAGATGTTGCTCTGCCCAAGAATATATTTTGTTTTTCTTTCTTAAATATGTTATTGCAAAGGCATTACTGTCCTTCATGATGGGCTCAGCCTTGGTCAGGAGCAGGTTGGCCCTGGGACAAGCTGGCATTGGCTCTGCCAGACATGGGGGAAGCTTCTAGCAGCTTCTTACAGAAGTCACCCCTGTAGCCCCCATCACCAAAATCTGGCCACACAACCCCCAAAAAAAGATATTAATTCACCATAAACTACATAAGTGTTTAAACACCTTGGGCAGATTCAGGTTTTTGAATCTGATATTTTTTTCCACCAAGAGATTTTGATAGGTGGATGATTTAGACAAGAAGATTTTAAAAAATGCTGCAGAGATGACAGGATTTAGTAATATCCTGATATATAAGACTAAGATTCTAAAATTATCTTCAGAATATGCTTTAAATGAACTATTGAACTTTCATTGTCAAATAACTCCATTTTAGCATTGAGGAGTAAATCAAACTCTTCACCATCCTCTCTCTCCAGCAAGTACCATGACTGCTCATCAAAACAAATCTTACTGCAATACCCTACTGGAAAACTTAGCATCTGGCAAAATTACATTACTAATTTGTTTTGAAGAACATAACCCAACATAGAAGTGCAAACAGAGCAGATGACACTTGGTAAAAGTTTGAATTCCATTTATTTTCAAATTATATTAGCAGCAGAGTTTTGGGGTTTTGTGGAAATTTTTTTTAGTTAGTGTTCATTTGTTTGGTTTTTTTTAAATTTTTTTAATTATTAGAATTTGGTTGTTCACTTGGGGACTTCATTGGATTGTTTGGTTTTGGTTTTTTTTAGTTTTCCCTTCAGTTGTTTTGGGTTTTGGTTTTTTTTTTTTTTTTAATGTTAGCAATTCTAAACAATTCCCTATTATTACAATCATGCAAAAGACACAACTTGAAAATCTGTATGCTTGGGATCCCATCATGTTCTTGAAACCATTCTGGAGTCCTTCATGAGCGAAAGGTTGGGGTATGAGAACAGCCACAAGACTCCAGAATTTTAGAATATAAAATAATCTAGAATGTTAGCAACAGAAGAAGACACTTGATTTTTTTTTAAAAAAGCATAGTAAGAAACTAATTTTTTTAAATATCAAGTTTTTTTTTATAAATTAAGTTAGAAAACATTACACAATTGTTAACAATGCTAGACTAGGCTAAGTATCCTAAGTAGACTTCCAAAACCAGTTTAGAGTGAGGAGACACATATTGCATATTGAGATAGCTATCAATTTCAAGAGGTAGATGACAGTATTAATTTATTAGTAGTACAACTTTTATGTAAATACCATTAGGTATTGTCTGTACAGTGTCCCTATATTTGTAAGGGTGCAAAGAGAAGGAAAAACACTGCCTCTCATCTAAAAGCAACTGCATTGATCTAATTCCTTGGTCTACATCACCAGCTCTGCTGGAAATGCAGGTGGGGGGAATTTAAAGGATTAGTAAGGCAAGGAAAAAAAATAAAATCAACCCTATTTGTGTATGTAGGCAGAACACACCATCCAGACTGCAG
Organism: Hypocryptadius cinnamomeus; assembly: GCA_013400635.1. Classification (NCBI taxonomy): domain Eukaryota; kingdom Metazoa; phylum Chordata; class Aves; order Passeriformes; family Zosteropidae; genus Hypocryptadius; species Hypocryptadius cinnamomeus. Next base: position 11,566 of record VYZP01031355.1, on the reverse strand, counting down.
TGAGGGTGGCTGAGCTCACAGCACAATCCTCAGGACAGCTTGGCTACATTGAGTGGAACCAGCAGAAGCCCTCACAGGCAGAAAAAGAAGCATCAGAAGTCGTGCACAGTACTTCCCATGATGCCAATTCAGACTCATTGCCTAATGTATTTATAAAGGTGCTTCACTGCTGGAAAAAGCATTTCTGTTCCTATTCACCCTGTCCATCAGATTTCTGGGTTACCATTAAGAGGAAAAAGCAGTAAGTAATAGCAGCACTGATGGAAAGGCTTTGTCACAGTGATGATCCAAGTGTGTTGCTAACCTGCCAGCATCTGTAAAATGTTGGCTGTTACTAAAAGCATCCATCTCAAAGTGTTAAAAGCACAGCTCAGTACAAAAATGGGATGACAATTTTTCTGTCCTTTGGATAGTCTTCAAATTTCTGAAGGTACCATCTGAAAAAGAAAGAAAAATCTGATGAGTATTGAGTCTTCAAAACACTGCTAAGGAAATGAAATAATTGTTCAATGTGTTTAATTTAATCCTTACACATTTTTGTCTACAAAAAAAAAAAAAAGCCCTTATAACCTACTCTGGATAGAAAAATGGCATTTGCTGCACTCATCCTAATGACATCTAATCACCAAATATAACAAAACTAAGTTACAGCTGCCAGCAATGGAAAATCAAATCAACAGATGTGGTGAGATATGCCAGGGAAGGAATAACCCATTCTTTCAAAATGTATGGTGTTACACATACTGAATGTTTACACATTTTAAAATTAGAGGGAGAAAAAATAAAATCAAAAACATGGCATTGCATAATGACTTCACGTGGAAGCAAGGGATATTTCACACACTAGAATGACAGTCCCATTCTGCATAGAAGCATCTTTGGCTGCAGTTAGAATTTGGGTAATCAAACTGAACATGATGAACATTGCATTTGACTTATTGCTAGCACCCCTCAAAGATCATCACTATTTTCAAATCCAGACAAATAAAAAAATACAGAGCACTATCAGGTATTATTTGTGTTTTCACCTTTCATAACAAGCATGTTCACTCCCATTTTTGAATATTTATTCTGCTTCTCTGAAATGAAAGAACTAAGTTCACCTGGGCTCCTCAAAAGTGCAGATATTCATAATATCAATAGCTAACTGCAAGATCAAAGCTGGAATAAACAGAGCAAAACATGCAATGCACAATAACCTGCATCTAGGGAATACAGTTATTACACTATTTACCCATTTCAGTCATTTATTCTAAATTTTTTTAAATAAACAAACTACACTAACATTTTTCTTCGCTTACATGGATTTGCTATTTTTAGTTGCATTTTCCTGTACCCCTATTCCATTTTCATGCATTTTTCCTTTAGTGTAAAAAACTTCCTTTAACAACATTTAGCTTTTCTTGATGTTATGAAGGAGTGCCATCAAGGCTTAAAATTGATGTAAACCAACCATGGAATTTGAGCCTGAAGAAGGTAATATATAAGGAGAGGCAGGAGAACCTGTCCTTGCTTCATCTGGCAAGGAGGAGACACTGAGAACTCATTTGGATGAGTCCTGGGCAACTGGGCAGAGCCTTGTGGTTTGCCACACACCAGCTGACTGGACAACCTTCAAATGCTCCTCACAACTCAAGATACTGTGCAATTCTGCTCACTAATAGCAGGTGATAAAACAGGAAGAGATGGTCAAAGGAAACAGGTTTGGAAGGCTCAGGTTGGACAGTGGAAGAAACTTGTTCACTGGGAGGGTATTACAGACCCGGAACATCCTACAAACAAGGGACAGGAAAAACTCTTTCTGGAGTGGAGGTTTTTAGGACTCCGTTAGACATAGACATGGCTGCCCTCACAGATGGTCAGTATTTTTTTTCAACCTGTTTCCTCTTAAATTCATATTTATTTCTTCTTATGCCACTAAGTTTCAACATGAGAACCAAAGCAGGAAGCTGAAAATAACCAAAATAAAATTAACATGTTCAAATTCTTTTAAGCATGCCACTCCTTAATGAGAATCCTTTCAGGAAACAAGTCTCCCCAAACCATGGTCCTTCTTGTTAGCAGGAGGTCCTTCTTGTTACCACACTATAAATACAGTACCTGAACAGTCAGAATGTTTAGAGCAGAAACTTAATTAAATATCATCTATCAGAACTGTTTTCATAATGTCCATACAATTGATTATAGACAATATGATACAGACATGACTATAAAGTGTGCCTGTTAAAGACAGCTTGGGTGATTTTAAAAAATTTAATATATTAGAGAAACAAGTTTAAGAAGAGAAAGTATAGTATTTGATTAATTAAGACAATATTGCTAAACTTGTCTATAATCTTTAGAGATCCAGGATGAACTATCTTCATTTAAACATTATTTTGACCACCTTGTTGTACTGTGTTTATGCTCTGTACTATTCTGCTGAAATTCTGCAGTACTTAATCTTCTCAGAGTATTCTCTATCATATTCTGCCCTACAGCAACAGTCTCTTTCACAAGACTTGCTCTGCAACATCCCTGTAGGATGAGGCATAATTTGTGAAATGGAAATGCAGTGTGGCATAGAGACAACAGAACTGACAAGGCAGGAATACTTACTTGTGGTGTTGTCTTGCCCTTGAACTCAGGATGAAGAGAGTACACAACGCAAATGCAAAGCTTTCCATAGTGCAGCAGGCAAGGGCAAACCCAAACCATTCCAGGATCTCTCCAAAGAAGTTGGCTCCACTGACGTACTCAAACATTCCTCCTGAAAGCAGGACAGAGTTACTTCAAAATACCTTAGTCAAGATGTTCAATGTTACCTTTCCTGTACACCAAGTGGGAGCTATATCACCAGTGTCTCTATTTGATCTTTAAAGGCAGTGGAGGCTGCATTTTTCAGTTCAAGCTGTACTATGAAGGATCACTTCAGACCTCATTCTACAGAAGACCTTTTCTAGCTCCACTTTTCCTCTTTAAATAAAGAAAAGCAGATTTACTAGCATCAGAAGCAAGTACATGCCTTTGTGAATAATTACTTAATGACATGTTCTTTGATCATACGCTAAAACTTTTAAAAAATATGTAGAAATAGAAGACATACTCCCCTTGAGTCCCAGAAAATAGTCATAGGGTTAGTTAGCCTACAATTTTTCATTTCTTTAACTACTTTAGAAAATAACTTAATTATAAACAATACTATTATTATGAAGTAAAGTTCCAAATTTATTCTCTAGCTTACAAAGTTATTGCACTTTTGTTCCCATTCCTCATCAGATCTGCTGTTTCAGCCTCTACACTCAGTGAAAATTTGGCAATCTGTGTTAAATCGATTGTATAGACAATTGTGCATAAACAATTGGTACTCAGCTGCTGGGAATTTTATAAATTAAGAATTTCACCCTAATTCCTAAGTCAGTGTACAAAGGGATAACATCTCAGTATGTGCTTTACCAGTGGGACTAAACAAACAAGTATCTGGCAAATGTAATAAAGGACATGTTTTGACCTTGCTCTAATTACACTACTTTTGTGACAAAAGAAAAGTGACATTCCAGCACTTAAACTGGATAAGCAGCATCAAAAAGACCAGCTCCTCCTGATCTTACAGCAAACAACATATTTCCTTCAGAACCTTTTTGTATGCTCAACACAGTATAGTATGTTCATATTAATTTTTCACATGAGCACTTCAATTTACATCTATTAAAATTATAATTATTTTCACCTTCTTGGTGAAAAATAACATACCTTATATATCTTAGTTATTACAGTTTTATTAAAAAAATTAATAACCAAGAAAAAGCAACAACTAAGAAAAAAAAATGTAGCGAGATAACAGAATTCAGAGGTAGTATTATCTTTCTGCTCTCAGTGAGTGTAATGTACCCAGAAGAGTGCCTGTTTCCAGAAGTGATAATAAACCTTAACACTTCAATATAGGCTCCATAAGAAAGCCTTTCATATTCTCCATTTTCCCATGAAGGCCAGAATTTACAATGCCGAATTCATTTGGACTTCTGTCCCCTTTTCCCTGTCTCCCTTTTCAAAATTGTTGCTGTTCTCCAATTGCTTTAAGTACCTCCCTCTTATATCAGACATGAGATGGGTCACACGGTGAGTACTTTCTTCATTCCTCTCCTGCCCCTACACTGAGTGAATAATTTAGATCTTTCTTCTCCATCCACTGGCTGATTCTCTGAAAAGTTGGGCAATGCTCTTACATTTTTACTCCTTTTTAAAAATATAGTCAATGTTGGTCAAGAAACCCGAAGATCTGCACAAGCCAAGTGGTATAATAAAACAGATTCCTTGCAATACTTGGCTTAAGAGGAAAAAAAAAATGTTTCCCAAACTATAAAATCACTTCCTGTGGTAGAAAACAAAATGCTATTTCCAGTTGCCTCTTCTATCATAAATTACTATCTCATCTAAAATACACCAAGCTTTAGAAGGCCATTTTCACACAGAATCATTTTAGATTGGAAGGGATCTCTTGCGATAATCTTGTTCAACCACCACTGTTGAAGCAGGATCAGCCAGAACAGGTTGTCCAGGACTATGCCCAGTCTGGTTTCGAGTCTCTCTCCAATCTCTCTGAGCAACCTGCTCCACACCTCTGTGTGTGACCATCCTCCCAGGAAAAAAAAAAAAAAAAAAAAAAAA
>VYZP01031354.1:22388-35079 GCA_013400635.1 Hypocryptadius cinnamomeus | reverse complement strand
GAAATAATTCACTACAAGATAAACTGTCCTGATTGAGTTACTTCACCAAGGCTCATGTGAGGCTCATGTGAGAACAAGATGCTCTGAGTTATTGCACCAACTAACAAGCAACAGATAAGCTCTTCTGTGGTGGGGGGAGATGTCCTGCTACAGTCTCATTTTAATTTCATTTTCATTTTTACAGTAGTAGTATTTGATAAATAGTATGGTTTAGCACTTCTCTGTTGGAAGAAGACAAAGTGAATTTTTGGAGGGTTGAGAACCACCCAAACAACTCTTTACTTCTGATTCAGTTGACAATGCATTGTTAAGTAGTATGTGTCCAGTTTTTTGAAGGATCAGTTAATGGGGTTGTTTTGATAAAATGAAGAAACTGTTTGATTTCAGGTATTCTGAAATTAGAGCATATCTAAAAAAGTGGATATTATTGGAAAGTTCTGGTCCACTGAAAATTAATTTCCTTGTAGATACACTCCACTGAGTTAAATGTCCATCTAAAGGAACCTCTTAGGCAACAAGAAGTTGTTGAAGGACAAGGGAATGTGACTATGGAGCTGTTACAAGGTTGAAATGGACCTGAATTTCTTACTTGCCTTCAGGGTTTTTTGGGTTTCATTTGTTTAAAACAAACAAATCTACATTGACATGTCAAAATTTCTATCCTACAGGATTTTTTCCCCCTGTTCTGATAATGGTTTTGGACTCTTTCTCAACAGCTGTTTAATACAGTTACAAAGAATGACACCGGAGAGTATTTCTGTGAAGCCTCCAATGGAATTGGATTATCTCAGAAATGCTCAGTGAAGCGAATGCAAGTTGGTACGTGTTAAAGAAAATAATGGTGGAAAACAGTCTTGCAGTAGGATTTGTGTAATTGCATGGTATAACTAAGAATCTAAGACCAGATTGAATTAAATCTTTTTATTTGATTATGCCATTGGGGGGGAGGAGAAATAATAAGCCCCTTATCGCAGTAATTAGCTTTTCGATTGCTAAACACTGAACTTCACAGAAAAGCATCAGCCATATGAGAACTTTAATATTTCCAAATGCTTTTGTGGAAGGCTTACAGAAGAGTGTGCCAGTCCACTGGGGTGTTTTCTTTACATAAAGCCTCCCTTTGGAGATTCATTCATGGGAAATCTTAATGTGACAATCTGTAATAACCCAAAATGTGTTGAGGGTTTTTTTGGGCTTTTTTTTGCAAAATATAAAACTGGTTCTTACAGATAACATAGGGAAGCAAATGGTAACAAATCCTAATAACTACTGCAGGGAAGATCCTGTCCAAGTATTCCATAAAGTAGCACATGGAACTGCAAAGTTCCATATGGTGCTTTCATGGAACTTAGCTGAAAATCACTGTGTCATGGGTTTTAATGCATTCTTGGTGGATTATGAGCACATGTTCCTCAAGCTACTGAGATAGAATCACTTTGTGAAAATATGCACTAAGTCTTAAATTGCTGTCAGCCTAAATTGTACAAAAATTTGTTAAGTTTTGGGGTAAAAATCTCAACCATATACTAAAATATACTTAAAGTTGGGATCCAAATAATTGGAAACATAACAAAAACCTATGAAAATGTTTCTGCTTCTTGATAATTTTGGTTTTCCTAAAATGAATTATAGTCTGAAGCTCTTAGTGAGTATATCAGGAGATGGGTGTGGTCTTTGTCATGGCTGAAGTCAAGCCATCACCTTCAAAATAAAGATGGCCAGATGTTTCAGTAGCCTGGTGTAGAGTTTAACTTCAGGCAACTCAGCTTTATTGTGTTGTATTTTAAAAGCCTTTCCATTTAAAAATTTTAAATCATTGCATTTCAAAAAACTCATTTGAAGAGTTGTTTAGAAGTGGAACTCAATTGCCATCAGCTGTTTCAGTTGTGTTGAGCAAATTAACTATATGAAAAAACTTGCTTTAACACTTACAAAGATTTCAAGATCTTTGAGACATATGACTCGGGCAATACTTATGTGGGGTAGATATGACAAGGAATATGTATCCCTTGGTCCTTCTTATTCTTTCCTTACTTTTGACTCAAACTAAGCAGTTGATGTGTACCAAACACTTCTGTTAAAGTAGCTGTGGCACATAAGTGCTTTTTTATTGCTTAAATACAACTGTTACTAATTAACTTATGCATCTTGTGCCAAAGCCCACCTATAGATACAAAAATGCCTGTGGTAATTCTGGAAAAATCCAGTCAGTGGAAATTTTTACAATTTAGAACATAGGGCTTCTGCTTTATAATTACAGATGACCTTAATGTAAGCGGTATCATTGTGGCTGTAGTATTTGTGGCTCTGGTGATGGTGCTGTGTGGCCTTGGAGTATTCTATGCCCAAAAAAAGGGCTACTTTGCAAGTAAGTAGAATAAAATCACTCCTTCCTTGAGTGAAAACATGTCTTTATTTAGCAGTGTTGCCATGACACTCTCTCTTGCCCAGAGAAGCTGTGGATGCCCCATCCCTAGAAGTGTTCAAGGACAGGTTGGAGGGAGTCCTGAGCAACCAGATCTAGTGGAATGTGTCCCTGCTTATGGCAAGGAGTTGGAACCAGATGATCCTTAAGGTCCCTTCCTACCCGAACCGTTCCATGATTTTATGATTCTGATTATGTCCTCCTTTCCATGAAGGTTCTAATTCTATGGTACTAAAGCTGGAGAGCATTAAAACAGCAACATTTTGTGCGGACATTTTTATTCTGCCAACATCTACTGCAAAAGATACTTTGAAAATGACATGGAGATGTTTGTGCAGTTGCTTAAGGCTACCAAACAACAACCTAGGGAAAGCAACGAGCCTGACTCTGGTTCTTGGAACTTCTCCACCCTAGTTTTGATAAGGAATGCCTAAGAAAGGCAAAATAAAATTAAACCTGTTCTAGTCAACAGTGCCTGACCAACTAAGTTCTGATGAGAGGGAAACTAAATTAACCGCCTTCTTCCTCTGGGTCATGGAAAAAGTTTGCTTTTAGGGATTGCTGTATAAAGCTTGACATCCAGCAACCCTCTCTGTAGCCTTTAAATTTTTACCTATAGGCTTGGGCACAGCAACAAGAGATGCCAAATATTGGGGTCTGAAAAGGTCAGCTGCCTGAAATTACCAGAGGCTACAGAGCTGCTCGTTAGAGTTCATGTGGAGCTTCATTTACCCTTGAAACCTAATCTTTCTTCTGCTTAAACTCACTACACCAAAAAGAGACATTTGGTTCAGAAACTCCTTCTAGAAACTAAGAGTTGAATATTCTAGGAATAACTATTTCAAAGAACTTTAAAACAGCTAAAGAAACTGTTCTTGTGCTAATTCTTTTTTTTTTCCTTTCTTTTTCAGAGGAAAGTTCTTCCCAGTAAGTATGCTAATACATAAATCACTGCAAACCTCATTTACATTTCAGATGATTTAGTAACTGTAATGATTTTTACAGTCTTTCTAACATGATTTTTGTGCAGTAGCTTTCTTGACGCTGAGATAAACCTGATCCTACACGCTAGCTGGTTTCCTTAATAGAAACCAGTGTGCTGGTCAGAAAGTGAATCATTACATTACTGTGGTAAATACACAGAGATGTGTCTTTACACATAGTTACAACTTACACTTCTAACTCAGCTATTCATGTGTCTCTTCTTCAGACTGGACAAAAGACAATCAGAACCAAATAGAACTGCTCTCATATCCGTATCTACAAGTTATTTCAGGATGTGTTTTGTAAAAATATAACTGGTAGAAACTTTCTGACAGTGCCTGGTCTATCCCTTTGATATGGATTTATTTCACTCAAATTTCTTAGTAGTAAGTCAGAATTCCTCAAGCTATTTTAGTTCTGGCCATGAGCTAGACAAACAGTGTAACTGGAAGACTTGGAAAGACAAGCTAGAGAAGGTGTTTGGCAGTGGTTTATGAGATAATGACTGATATCTAAAAGCATTCAATGGATTTGTTAAGTTTTTTCTAAGAAGAGGGGAAAAAATCCCTGAGGATTGCTGGAAATCTGGAAAAATGCATTCATATATAAGGCTCCCAAAGGGGTAAACCCAACACTAGAAAAGTCACTATTTAACCTGTATTCCTTTCCTGCTGTTAACAGAAAGAAGACGAATTATCAATCTACAAGTGAAAAGGCAAGGCTTTTGTGTTCACTAGTGTGTTTTAAAAGCTTTAGATATCTTCAGAGTTTCTTAGATCTGTAATGTCTTTCCACATGTACACAAACTCCTCACTCCTGCTGTGCCCATACCTGGCAACACTTCATCTGTCTGCATTTACAGCTTCCTATTGCATAGTCTTAAGTGCAACACAGCTGCAGCACTTTGCTCCATACTTTGCATCTTCTTGTACATATTGATTAACTAACTGAGACACAGTCCAAGACAGCAGTGAGAGAAAGATTGGGCCCTAACTCTTCTAAGAATAATGTGGGTCAAAAGACTTGACTAAATATGGAAGCTGAATTTACTACTTCCACCCCCCACTTCCTTGAGTTGACTCAAAGGGCTTTAATTACATCTACATTGTTCCAGCTTTTCAGATTGGTGCAAAAGGAATAGAGTTCTAAGTAAAACTTCAATTAGGAGTGACTTAATATCACTATCTACAGTTTTAGGACAAGAGGAGTTAAAGTAGCATGAGTAATACTGATATAACCTTAAAAGATCCCTGACCACCACCCATTTTCTTAATCAAAACAAAACATACTAAATTGCATAAGCTTAATCCTCTACCTAGTATGTATATAAGAAACTTCCTGAAACCAACTATCTGTTTGCTCTGAGGAAGATAAAGCTTTGAAGAGCTATGGTAGCTGTTTATCATTGTTAATGCACTTAAAAATCAGATTCTCTGAACAGAGCTGTTTGATACCTGTATTTATGAATAGGTTGCTACTTCTGTGTAGAGTGCATTTTGTAGACCTCCTGTCTCAGATAAGAACATTTACTAACAGTACATCAGACACATTTCTTGTCAAGCTCAGTGCCTTAATTTCTTCTGAAATGTACACTAAATATTAACTTGCTTAAAATCTTTGAACTATTATTTATTGTAACCTTGTTTGCTTTATTTAGGATTTCAAGCATACCAAGTCCTTTGTTATTTAGAAGACTTCAGCCTCTGTGAGGGACATCAAATTACTACTTGTTATACAAAAGTATCAATGTCCTGGTTTCAGCTGGGATAATTTTCTTCATAGTAGCTGTGTTTTGGATTTAATATGAGAATGAAGTTGATAACACACTGATGTTTTAGTTGCTGCTGAGTAGTGCTTACTCCAAGTCAAGGAGTCCTCAGATTCCCATGGTCTTCCAGCGAGGAGGTGCAAAAGAAACAGGGACAGAGCACAGCTGGGACAGCTGATCTGAGTTGTCCAAAGGGATATGCATAAAATCACAGAATCATCAAATCAGCTGAGTTGGAAGGGACTCACCCATCAGGATCATGAAGTCCAACTCCTGGCCCTGCACAGGACACCCCGAGAATCACACCATGTGCCTGTCATGTTGTCCAAACACTTCTGGAACTCAAACAGGCTTGGTGCTTGGTGACTGCCTCCATGCCAGAACATCACACCCAGTATTTAAACTGGGCAAGTTGGCCAGGAGGAGGCAGCTGCTGCTGGGGGACAGGCTGGTCATCAGTCAGTGGGTGGTGAGAAACTGTTGTGCATCACTTGCCTTTCTTGGGCTTTACTCCTCTCTCTCCTTTTCACTACAATTCATATTATTGTTGTTATTATTGTCATTAGTATTATTAGTATTTTATTTTACTTTGTTTCAATTATTAAATGGTTGTTCTCTCAACCCACCAGTTTTACTTCTTTTTTCCCCAGTTCTCCCACTGGGCTGGGGTGGGGACAGTGAGCAAGCAGCCACATGGGGCTGGGCTGATGACTGAGCTGCTGGCAGTTCTTTTTGGCACACAACATGCAACTCAAAAGGTTGAGATAAAAACAGATCTGACTAGAGCATGCTAGAACAAGTTTGTTATAAGCCTTCATTGTATTGGTTTAATAGTTGCTGGTCACCATATTGATTCATTTGCTCTAGGCCTGGGCTAAGGTCATCACTGTGTTCTGTGTTGTACTGGCTTGTGATATGATAGAATGGCTGGTCATGAGCCTGTTTGGTGTGTGTCCCCACTGTCCTTTGGGAGCCATCTGGTGGAAACTACCCACAGTTACATCTACTGCCTTTTACCTGCAGTGAGCCAACCCATGGGAAAAACACCTTCCTTCCCCTCCAGGATGATTACAATAGCATTTGAGAATTTTAAAGACTTTGCATATGCTGTGACTACCCTTGAAACCAACCTGGTCCTTTTGGTAACGATCAGTATGTTGCTGTATGTGGTTCAGGCCTTCTTTAGGGTTAAGAAATGATCTGTGGCAACCGAAACCCCCCGACATGTACTGTACCTACACAAACTTCAGTAACAGGCCAACAACAGGCAACCATTCAATCCTTATTCCTGAGTGAGCTGCAGGATATACCGTAAGTATTTCAGCTGTTGTCCTGATGAGCATTCTACCACCTAGCTGTTCTCATGCTGGGATAATGGGACTAACAGATTGGAATTAGAGAGTAGGAATCACTTTCTAAGAAAGCAAGCATTGACAAGGTGATTGCAAGAGAGACACACAAATCCCCAGCCTCTGGAAGCAAGTGCTGTCAAGCCTGAAGGAAAGGTATCCTTACAAGAATGATACTACATGTCACCATGCAAGTGGAAAGATATCCAATACTTCAGGGAATTAGCCATACTAGAGATTTATTTTCACCTGGACAATACAAGGCTCCCCACAGATCCAGACCAATTCCTCTGCACATGACCCATGTGGGGGAAGTTTGCAGAGTGTACCAAGAGTACACACCAACCCACTGGCAACGTTAATCTGAAAAGATATCCCACCATCATCTCTGGATACAGTGGCTTGCCATCTCTGGGAATTTGAAGACAACCTCTCTTCCTCCCTCTATCAGATAAACTGTCCCAGTAGTTTCAGCAGTTCAAAGAGGTTATGTTCTATTCCTCACCTCTACAGACCCATGCTAATGACAGTAAGTGCTGGCTCAGGAGGGAAGATATGGATGGTACAGACTATGGGATACTCTGTGGGTTTAGCTGAGAGACCACACAGAAGGCATGAAGAATTGGGGAGACCTACCTTGACCCTAGAGACATGAATTGTAAGGAAACAATCCCAAATGGGGGTTCTTCCAGGAAAGCTGCTACTCCCATCTCCAGTGGATGGTTTCCCAGGCAGAGTGGAAGGGCTGAATTTGCTCCTGATCCTATGGAAAGAAATTCTAATCCACTTCTTCAAAAAGTAAGCTTAGATGTGGGTTTTTTGAAAATGCATATTCCGAACTAGTCTGATTGTAAGCCCTCTTTATCAAGTGATTCAGAAGAATGATTTCACATGGGGCCCTGAGCAACAGAATAAACTAGAAATACTTGGAAAACACAGACACTTGGGCCAAGGAACATGGCATTTAGTGGGTATATTGTATCATGAACCAGCTGAGAAAACCACATGATCCAATGGACTGTTAGACTACACTGAGAGCAATGGCCAGGGAGAACCTTCAAACATTGGGATGCACATTGGCAAAGGCCACCTGGTGAGTCAGCGCTAGAACTGCCAAGTGGGCTGGCCCTGCCCAATCAAAACTTTTACTGTAGAAGAGAATAAAGTTCCTGTAGTGCACATGAAAACTGTGCTGCGGAGGACAGTCTGGGTTGTTCCTGCCTTGGGCAAAGGCAAACTCATCCGTGGGATTGTTTTTGCTCAAGGACTTGGGCACACTTGTTGAGACGGGAGGATAGGCACATCTGGTTTGTGCATTGAGTAGATTTCATTGAATAGCCAGTGCATTGTGTGATGTTAATTGCTGTGTAATGCTGTTTATTAGCACTTCTACATCAGCTGCATGCCCACAATTGCACTGGGCACCCCATGATACCTGTCTCCACCCCTCCAGCTTTGGGGACCTGAACCCAGCTCCCCTTCAACTGCCATATTAAGAATTAACTTTGATGTAACTGGACAAGCAGAGCAGTGACAGAATCAGAACTGGCTTCAACATGCAACAATCCAACACCAGACACCCTCATTCCTGCCCTGAAAGATTGTTTATGACACTCACAAGCCACAACTGTCATAAGCCAAAAGTCATGGACTGAATGAATTCAATCAACTTCTACGGGGATTGTCTATAGATTAAGGAAATGGTATCTGTGTGTGCACCTATAAAAAGATGAGAAAGGTGCTGGTATATCGGGAAGTATGGGATCCTGTGTGACATAAATGGTATGGAGTAAGCAGCTGATACTGTTCTGGTTTCAGCTGGGAGTTAATTTTCTTCCTAGTAGCTGCTACAGAGCTGTTTTTTTAATTAGTATTAGAATAATGTCAATAACACAATAATGTTTCAGTTGTTGCTCAGCAGTACTTACCCTGAGTCAAAGACTTTTCAGTGTCTGATGCTCTGCCAGTGAGAAGCTGCTCAAGCCACAAGGGAACAGGGCCAGGACCCTGACCTGAACTGGGCAAAGGGATAAAACATCATGCCCAGTATTTAAACTGGGGGGAAGTTGGCTGGGAGGGACCACTTGATGCTGGGGAACAGGCTGGGCATCAGTCAGCGAGTGGTGATGAGCACTTGTGCTCTGCATCACTTGTGCTTCTCAGGTTTTCTCTCTCTCTCTTTTTCCCATATTTTTACTTTGGTTCAATTATTTAAGTGCTTTATCTCAACCCACGAATTTTGTTTCTAATTCCCTTCCCTACAGTAGGGGGAGGGGACAGGGAGTGAGCCAGAGGCTATGGGATGCTTAGTTGCTGGCTGGGGTTAAACCACAACATCAAGGGATCTTTTGACCTCTGCTCTGTAAATTATGTTTCCATGTCTTACATGCTGAAAATAGAAACTGCCAATATTTAGTCAACCTAGCTGTGATGGCATTTCAAAAAAAAAAAAACAAAAACAACCCCCAAATAAACTTAAAGACAATTTAACTTGTATACTCAACTTAGTTCTGTGTGCAAGCTTCTCATTTTGTTCATATGTACATGCAGCAATACAAGATTCAGTCTTGCAGCTTGGAACAATGTATTCAAATAGCTTTCATAGATGACCTCACTACTTGTGTCTCAGCCATTGTCAGGGCTCAATTTCTCCTGCAATTCTGATTTACTAGGACTTAGAGATGATTTTGGCAAATCTGATACAATTTCAAAGTGTGTAGAAGTAAACTCACTATGCTGACAAAATAAATCTTCCTGTAATAAAAGCTCAAGCAGTGTTTCAGTGTTTAATGTGGGAAGTCTGTCTCTCTGTAGACTGTGTATGTAGTTTCATTCTGAGGAAAAATCATGTCAATACAATTCAAACTGTAGTATGAAGACTCTGTCAAAGTGTTTATGTAGTTTCTCAGATATAATTATTATAAATAAATAGCTCCTCAGAAGCTAAAGTGTTTGTGTCAATAGTTCAGTCGCAGAAATTCACACCTTACAACCTATTTAGCAGATTTCATTTTCTTCTGGAAGATTAACTCCATCACCTGTGTGTTCACTGATGCAGTGTAGAATTAGGGCATTTGTGCCTATGCTTTTGACCATGCACCTCCATCACTACTGTAGGGCTTTGCTATAAGACTTAAGGTTCATGGAGATTTTTTTTCTGCTGAAGGTTTTTGGATAAACTCAACAGAACAAATAGTTCCTTCCTGGTATATCATTACAGGTGTTATAATATCTAAGCATTAAAACACAGCCCACAAAGGAGTTTTGCAGTTAACACTGAGCAGCACTACTCAGCTGCCTCTGTCATGTAAGAGTTGATGATCACAGCCAGCTACACTCACCATGCATTTAAGAGCTTCTTCACACCACTGAAATCAAACTGAAGCACTACATTTATTAAATTACAACTGGTGCCATGTTCAGCAACTCCATGGCTGTACATTGCTGTTTGGTGTACAAGCTGCAGAGATCACTTTGGAGTCTCCTCAAACTTGGGCTCTACAGGAGGAATGGGAGAGAGAAAATTCTTATTAGTCTCTTTTTATTCCATCTTCAAACACCACAATTAATTTGTAATTAAAAGAAAACTAACCATTACATAGGCAAGCTAAAGCAGTACATTGCAGTCTACACCCCCACTGACTGATTAAATGTGGGCAGCAGTAAACAGTAACTAGGCTGGAGACAGGTCTTTTTCACCTTGTGGGAGTTATGTATAAAGGCTAAGACTCAGTAACATTCTGCCTAAACAGCTTTTAGTGACACCTGGGATAGGGGAGAAGACAGCAGAGAAACTGAAGAAGTCAACCAGAACATTACTGGACGAGTATTTCCAACATACTCTAAGAACAAGTAATCTCTCTTCTCTCCCTTTCATTCGTGTATCATCAGTGTATATTAACAGAGAGGAGCACACAATTTCAACTCAACTCAGCAAGATACTCTCCACATGCAAACACTGACCAAGGAGTTCTTGATGTCAAGGGTACAGTCTCACAAAGGTTAGGGCTCTGGGCACTTGGGCTACTAATGCCTGCTGTTGTTAATATGAAGTCTGAGAGGCAAGGGTCAGCTTGTACTAAGCATCCCTAAGGTAAAAAAATTGATGTTCCTACTCATATAATTACTCATATTACTTACAATTTGAAACCTAACTGAAATTAGATCAAGGATAGGCAACAGTGGCAAAAGAACAAAGTCATGTTTGCGTCTGTGTTCTGCTCTGTTCCTATGGTCACACAAATTCTTTTTCCTTACAAAAACAAGTAAAATTTTAATATGCATAGTTTTACATATGACACAGAAATAAAACTTAATGTAAAAAAACTACATCCCTAAAATTGTGGAAAAATAAAACAGAAAAACCATAGATAATACTTAACAGGTACTCTGTTTTATCTGCACCTGACACCAACTTTACCCAACTGAAATACCACCAAAACCCAAAACATTTTCAGGTGTGTTCCAAGTATAAATTAGAATTCCCAGACAGTCTGATCAGAACCACAAGCTGCTGACTATGGTTGCTTGGCCTTGGCTGGCTGCCAGATACCCACCAAGCCTCATGCTGTCTGCCCTTTCCCTTCCACGCTAAAGCAAACTTAGAGCAGTTACACAGAAGCCATATCCAAATTGCTGAAGAAAAAGGTTTTAAATAATTTAGCCAAAAAATATTAGTAAGTAAGGAAGTTAAGTCCTATGTTCATTTTCTGAAATCAGTGGCTTTCCAGGAGGTTACAAAATCAAACAAGTCACAGTTTGGATGATGTTAAGACTAACTGATATTCACATTATAGTCTGCTGATCTTTTTGGCAAGATGAGATACAGACCCTAGGCTGTTTCTATTTGAGCTCTTTCTTTAGGGTGTCTGAAGGACAATTAAGAAAGCCTGATCTGACTGCAAGTTTTGTTAATCATTAGTATAATGAACACCACATCTCTGCTAGAAAAGGCAAATAATCAAAATAGGAGACACATGGAAACAGACATGAACTGTGCAAAAGTGTAAGATTCCCAGAGGGGACTAATGGTACAAATGTAAACTAAAGGGGAATTTAAGAAACCTGTGAGTGAACATGTCTCTACCTGCAATTAGAATTCAGTAAGATTGTTAACTCACCCTCAAATTTAAATTCTGGAAACTTGGTGAGATCTCCCTCACCATACGCCCGTTGGAGTCTTGCAAGGGATTCATTCATATCTTTTTGAAAGTCAGGTCCTGCATCAACAGGCCCTCCAGCTTGCCTAATAAACATTAAAAGTTGTGATTAACAACTCAGTTCTAATATTTCACATGGAAAATTCGACGTTTTCAAGCCCATTTATAAATTAAAACCTTTCTAACAGCCAGCCAAAGGAAATAATTGAAAATATTTCCAAAACTCAATATATGACACTTTAGGGCCTCCTTACCTTACACACAAACAAGATTCTCAGGGTAAAGGTTTTCTGTTGTCAGTGATGAAAATCCAACTACCAGGGATGAAAATCCAAGCCTTTTGAGACAAAAGGTGGTCTCATGAGGCAAAACCACTGATGTGTATGGAGGCTCTCTGGGCTTCTAGTTTTGTTTGTTCCAGGTGTGAATTCCTAACAAAACTGTGATTTGCACTTCTCTACACTCTGCACTGTCTCTGAACTAGTTATGTCAGTTAGTAAAGCTTAACTGTTCTTGCCAAGAGAATGCATTTTGAATGCTAAAGAAGCAAAATCCCCACCACAACAGGAGCTTCTTGGGATTCAAGCATCAGATAACTAAAGTAGTAACTCTTTAGATTGCCAGCACTCAGTTGTACCAGCACAGGATCCATGCTCAGAATTGGTAAAACCACCAAACATCTGCCTCCCTACACAGATGGGTTTGTAGGTAGGTATAGACACATCTTCTACCAGTAAAGCTAAGAAGCATCTTAATTCCTTCCCAGGAATACTTCCCAAGAATAAATTACACCAAATTACTATGGTTTTCGTTTCCTGGTCAGCAGTTAATTCAAACATTGCAAAAATCTAAGATTCCATTTGAAGGAACTGCTTATTAACTTAAGATGTTAAATGGACCATCCTGATAATTCCATTAATTCTCAATTGGTTTTGGAGGCTATTTCCATTCAGCTTCTGGAAACAAGACTACAGAATAATTGTTTTCCCCAGCCAAAAAAAAAAAA
>VYZP01031354.1:5579-22360 GCA_013400635.1 Hypocryptadius cinnamomeus | reverse complement strand
AAAAAAAAAAAACTAAAGAAAGGATTTGTTTAGCTTTTTTTCCTCCTATTTATAGAGCATATAGATGGGTAAAAATTAGCATACTGGTACATTCATGCAGTGTGCAAGAGACCTTAACTGTGTGGCTTAACTGCCCAAGAAGAATGGCATCAGATTTTTTCTTTTTTAAGGGAAAAAAAATTGGTATTTTCTACTAGATATGCAAGAACAACCTTTCCCACCAGTGAAACCATAAGTGTTGCAGGAAAACACACCTTAAATATTTACAGACCAGCCTACAGAAGTATCAAACTGTCAAAAACCAAACACTTCAGGTCTGATGTTTTTATGTCAAAACCCTTTTGCCACCAGCTCCCTCCTTAAGACAATTTCCTTTACTTACTTGCTCTTCGTGTTGTACTCTCTGATCTTGTCCAAGAAGAGCTTCTGGACCGGGTCGAGTTCTTTTGCCTTGTTGAAGACAATCGCAGAGAGCCCAATGTTCCTGCGCAGGTGAATGGACACAGCGGAGTGGAAAAGGGAGGAAAGCCGCAAGATCTGTCGCAGGATCATGATGGCACTGCTACTTTAACCATTAATAAAACACGAAGGCAGAAATAAAGAATTAGTCACAGCGATATAATAAATGCATTAAAAAAAAAAATCAGGAAAAAAATAGCTTGGACCTGAAACCAGAGAAGTATTTAAAAGACATTTCTTCTACGAATTTATTAAGATAAATGCATAGGAAAAAAGAAAAATGTACTTTGGAGCTGAACTTTAAAGCAGAGAGGTATTCAAAGGTTATTTAAAACAGCATGGGGGGGAGGGGAAATTTCAGCAACCACTGAGCCCGAGGGCACCGTGACCCCACGGCTGCAGCTCCGCGACCCGTTCGGTATGGAACCGCGACAGAACAACCCAGACAAACCGTGAATTCCGCTCTCCGCGTTGTTTAAGTAGGAAAAAAGGCGACAGTTTCAACCCCAGAGTCACCTTGGCCGAACCACGGCCTCCGCTCGGCCCCGCCGCCCTCGCAGTGCGCGCCGGGAGCCACCATCCCCCCCGTCCCCCGCGCACACCCGCAGCTCCCCCATCCGCACACACAGTCTGGCCCCGCTTAGCGCCCGCCGAGACCTGGGGTAGCGCGGGAAAAGCCCCGGGAAGAGCCCCGGGAAGAGCCCAGCACGCACCGTACCCGCACAGAGCCACTTCCAACTGAGGGAAAGAGGCTCAGGGCCTTCCGGAGCCGCGGGAGCTGCCGGGAGTCGTAGTTCGTGCGGGGGCGCGGCGGTGTCGCGCGCTTCCCCGCGCTGGGCCTGCGCGCCGCCCCGATTCTGGCGCAGCCCGCTCCTGGACCCGCTCCCGGAGCTGGTCCTGGACCCGGAGCTGGGGGAGTTCCCGGACGCGGACGGACGGCGGGACGTGTCGGTGCGGCGGGCGAGCGGACGGACGGACGGTGGCGGCGGCGGGTGAGCGCGGCCCGGCCCGGCCCGTGTTTTGTTTCCGTTTCTCTCCCGGCGGCTCCGCGGTCCCATTTCCGTTTCGGGTTCAAACAACGACATGGAGGCGCCGCGGGAAGCGGGGCCCGCGGGGAGGTGGCGCCTTGGCGGTCGCGGGGAAGGGCCCCTGGGATCAGGAATGGAGTGCTCCCGCCGCGGGGCTGGCGAGGCCTCCCCGGCGCGTGAAAACTTATCCCCGCTTGTAAAAAACGTGTTTTGGCTGAAAACGTAACAGGATGTGTGGCGTCTTGTGGTTCTCCCCTTGCCGCGGTGAGAAGCCCCTCGAGTCATGTGTGCAGTTCTGGGCCACTCTTTCCGAGAAGGACATTAGAGGGGCTGGGGGGAGTCGAGAGAAAGGCAGCGGAGTTGGGAAAGGGTCTGGAGCGCAAGTCTGATGAGGAGGAGCTGGGGGGACTGACCTGTGCACAATTCCCAGACGGGAGATTGCAGCCAGGTGGGGGTCGGGTCCGCAAACAAGTAATAAATAAAGAGTCTTAAGCTGTGCCAGGGGAGGTTTAGGTTGGACAGTAAGAGGAATTTCTTCACTGAAGGGGTGATTAGAAATTGGAACAGGCAGCCCAGGGAGGTGGTGGAATCACCATCCCTGGAGGTGTTAAAGACTGGATGTGGCACTTAATGCCATGGTCTAGTTGACAGGGTGTTCAGTCGTGATTTTGAAGGTCTTTTCCAGTTGATCCCATGATCTTGCATAGTTTGCTTCCTAATGTTTAGCCAGGTATGTGGTGCACAGCCGCAGCTCCCAGTTTGCCTTTATTTTCTCACTTCAGGCTGTTGATAGGGAAGTTAAACACATCAAATCTGCTGTGATTTTCCCCTACCCTCTTCAGTGCTCCACTATCTCCATTATAAAACTGAACTGGCTCATGAGTTATAAAAGCTGATCTGTAAAGGACGGACTGTCTGCTTTGTTATGGGCTTTGTGTTGGTGTCTGTGATTTGGGTAATATGGATGGATAGGAACCATGTGCTGCACACACCAGAGCTTCTCTGGGGCACAAATAACTCCAGTGACTGGGCTTCAGTATCAGCTGATCATGTGTATGAGATCCAGAGCTGGACCCCATCTCACAGTTACCTGGTGGGATAGCAAACAATTCTACTCATAGAGTTTGTGCCCATTTCACAGTGAGCTGATTCCCTGCTTAACTCCTTGTCTTCTAGGGAAAATATAGATCTTAAACAGAGCAGGGGAACTACTCTCCTTACTGTAAAAGGTACTGGAGTAGCACTGGGCTGTCACAGGGGAAGAAGGCTCTGTTGACAGATGCCTTCTTGTATGTTAGTGGAGGTCAGCTTTCTTCTTGGCTAACAGGTAAGTCTTAGGGCTTGTTAGGTTGAAGGAAAAAGTACAAACAAGCAGAAATCAGTAGGCTGAATTTTCCAGGAATCAACCACAGGTTTTATGTTCCTTTGAACAAATGCTGCTGTTGAAGTGTTCCTGCCACATGAACCCTGCATGCAAGCCAGGCTCTTTGAGCCTTCTTGTCTCTCAGTAGCCTTCAGGGAAGGGGCAGGCAGTTCAGTCCCATCTGAACCTGTATTCACTTTCAAACTCTGCATCATCCTGTAGGAACAAACTGCTAAACTTCATGTGAAATGTTTATATTGTAAGAAATCTCTTTATGTTAGTATAGGGAAGACTGAATAATTTTCCCCTTTAGGCTTCTATGAACTTTAGTGAGTTTGTGTGTTTACGTTATGTTGTTATTCTTTATACCCATCTCCCTTCTTTGTATCTGTGCTCAGCGGAACCATCTTTCTTCCTCTTTGTGCACCTGCTTTTTGTGTCTGGGTTCCTCTTTCCTGCCCCTCCAAGGATCCAGAAATATAGCAAAGCCTGAGAGATTCAACCAAGAAACTGCCTTTGAAGAGGGAGTGAACAGTTATTACTTTGGAGTCCAATCCACAGGGACTTCTAAATGCCTTAACTAATTCTATACTGCCACTGTGGGCAGTAATATTTTCTCACTATTATTTCTTACTATTGCTTCTGAGAAGTTAAAAAACCTAATGCATATCCTTATTGTCTTTTTTTCAGTAGATACTCTTGCTAACAGTTGGGTTTGGGATAGAGTAGTACCTGGGAAAAGGATGATTCCAGGATGGAAATCTTGGTGACCTCTTCTATTTTGGATATTTTAAATAGTAGTAATGTTTTGCTTTCTCTCCAGTGGTTTTTTTTCTTCCTCTGTACTTCTAATTCCTACTTCTTTTGCTATGAATTCATGATGTTCTTTATTGTAAACTGTTAATATAATTTGGCCTGGTTTTTATCATATATATTTCATAGTTATGGTATATGTGCTGGTTAGTGAAAAACAGTAATACCAGACTAACTATGTCTTTACAGACCAAGTGCTGTAATTCTTTGTTTCCCAGTTATGTTCCCAACAGATTCCATTGTTCTACAGGGCATGAAAATCTGCAGTTAGTGAGCATGTCATCACAGAATAGCTTTTCATTTCATTACTAACATCCTGCTTTAGTTTGGGACTTCACAAGATACATTCATTGTGCTCATGTCATCAACTGTTCACCTATGGGAGGCATGGGTGGAAAGATGAGATAGTCAACAAACACTTTGTTGTTGACTTTATTTGCCTTTGAAGAAGTCATGCATCTTCTAACTGCCTCCTGCAGAATTTAATCTAAAATGCTGCTTAAATTTATAAGCATCTTTCAGCCATACTAGGAAGGTAGTTTGGATTTTCAGATTTGCCTTGCTGTAGGTGGCCTGTAGCAACAACAAAAAAAATCCATAAATTTGGGTGCCTCCAAGAGAATCAGGCTTTGGGCTCTGTGCAAATGTCTTAATAGTCCCATGTTTGCTTCTAGAACATTTATTTGAGAACAGGTATAGTAATATATTTTCTAAAATATATATTAGCTTTTGGATTTGTTTTTGGCTTTAAAAGGCTATTCTGGTATTTGACTTAAAAAATGTGTGACAGGACACAAAATATTGTCTGGTCTTGTTGGTCTGTGACTTATACAAAAAATTCTTTTCTGTTCATAGCTCTGTTCTTAAGACATTGCAGCCATGACTAAGAGAGAGGCAGAGGAGCTGATAGAAATTGAGATTGATGGAACTGAGAAACAGGAATGCACTGAAGAAAGGTATGTGCTGTCTTTGCTTTTTTGGGATCCTTAGGCAGCCATTAATTGACTAATTAGTTTTTCTGTTTCTTGTCTAATTATATGGCGCTTTTCCAGAAGTTGAGATGTAGCCACTATAGGAAATCAGTATAGTGCTGTCATGTTCCTCAGCCTTAATTATCTAAATCCCAAACTGTTTTAGTTATCTCTTGCTACGTTATTAGTACTTTACTTTTCCTATTTTCATGTCTGTGGTAGTATGTGTGTGCGTGTGTGCTGCAAACCTTTCAGCTTCAGTGGATCCTTCTGTAATTGAGATGGACCTTTCTATATCTCCAGTCCTTTGCTTTACTGTTATACAGGATTTGTACAGGATGATTTGTTTTTAACAGAGCAGAAACTATCAGCTATACTGTTGTTAGGGCCGTTGAAGCCATACATACTGAAGTAGGATACCCTCTGATTTAATTACCTCAACCTGGATTTTTAGTTTTGACTGCTTCCCTTCTTATTTTCACTGCTGTGTTTGGAAGCTCAGAGAATCAGTTAATGTGTAGGGTAGTGCTGCAATCCAGTCAAAGCACAGAAGCGCAAAGAAAACTAATTCTCTGTGAATAAAACAGATTGAACACAGAAAGGTATGAAATATAACCCAAAACTTGATTAAAACCAAATGAGGTTAGATGTTGATACCAAAAAAAAAGATATATTTTATTTAATACTACAAGAGGTAAAGAGAAAGAAAGAAAAGAAAGAAAAAAAGGAATAGAGGTGGGAGGCGGGGTCAGGGAGAGTGACAGAGATTAAGTAGAAACATATTATCCTTCCAAGGTCCCCAACAATGTCTCATACTGCTTCCCTCCATTGGTCTTCTTCAGCCCCACACCCAGAAGTACAGAATCCAATGGATTAATATACGTTTGGGCAGGTGGGAGCACACGGGTACCTCCTGGCGGGAGGGCAAGTTTGGCACTGTCCCTTGCAAGACTGCGGATCTGTTGCACCACGTGCAGTGCAGGGTCTGGGGACCCCTTTGGTGGGGGCCCTTGATGGGCCATGACACCCCCTCAGTTGTCCCTGACATGGTTGTCCCTCACACAGATGTGGCCTTCCAGGGGTGGAAGGCCCCACAGCTGGGCCAGTCTGCCCAGTGGAGGACGGGTGTTCACTGCATCTGGCCAGAGGCCACGCCACACACCCAAAGCCTCTCCTCCCTCCCTGCTTTGGTGTAGGGATCTGTGGGAGCCTGGCAGCAGAAAAACCTGGGGCTGTGGCTTCTACCCCAAAGGTGCTGGGCTTAATCCTTTTGTGATAAATAAGTAATGTGATGGTTGACTGTCACAATTCAAAGACAAATATTATGTATATGTTAAGAGAAGTTTTATAGTTATGTTTTACTTTCCCTTGCATTGTAATCATGGGGTGACCTGAGTAGTCGGGACATTTGGGAGGGTCAGCTTGTTACTATGGCAGCACATGACCGCCAATCAAGATGTAAAGAAGTGATCCCCACCACTGGACAGCGAAGAAGGAGTCGATGGACAGAACTTTGGGAGGGGTTGAAGGGTTAAAAGGCGAAACATCCATTGTGTAGAGAAGCACATGGTAGGAAAAATCCTTTGCTCCTGGCACTGTAATATTTTCTCTGTTCACTCTTCTGTTGTATTTTTTGATAAGGTTTTAATAAACCTTTTAAAATTTTTCGAAGTGAGTATCATTTATCACGTTCTTGTGAACATATTCTTTTCCCCCAGCCCAGACTTAGGTCCCTTTATCTTATCTCTGTTAACTTGCAGTTGAGGGCCTCAAGTCAGGAGGCCCATTCAGGGTGCCGTGGTGCAGTTCTTGTTACCCACTTTTGCTATAATGGGCAAAAGTCCTTCATAAAGATATTTAAGCCATATACCATAACATTTCAGTCTCCAACAGGTAGAAAGAGCTGAGGCTGGTTAGGTTAACTACTCTTTAAGAACCTATTCTGGAGAACTGATTCAAAGTTACTTACTAGTTTCTTACTGTTCTAAGTTCCTTGTGTATTTTTACCACTTACAGACTATGTCTGTGTACATTCTAGTTTCCTTCTGTGTAAATGAAGAGACTGTGTAAGGTCATTGTTATAACATGTGTCCCATAACAACGACGTTTCCGAATGCTTGTGCCAATACTGTCAATGTTGTAGTGTGGGACAACCATGTCATGTGGCTGATAGTTCCTTCAAGGCTCCATGTTGCTGTACTTCCTTCTGGTTGTCCCTTTTATGTGTTAAGCTTATTATTCTTGTACTGACCGGTGAAAAGACATGGAAAGTTGCTATGTATGAGTGTGAGCATTTTTTTCCTACTATTTCCCCTGTCTGTGTTTCTGTGCTTGCTTTTAACTTGAATATCTTTTAAATATAGGCCAGGCAAAGCAAATAAAATTAGTTTACTCTACATGCAAGTATTACTAAGTGTTATTAAGTATATTAAGATTTGAGAGTCAGTATTACTTTTTATTAGTTTACTTCCAACTTTTATTAAGCTTTCCTATACCTGCTCTATTAACATGTAAGTAATGATTTATTATATTAATTTACTATTTAAGCATTGTTGAGCAAAGCTACACCACCGCAGAATTTGTGAGTCAGGCTATTGACATCAGTGAACCCATTGGAAACCTTAAGAAGTTGCTGGAACCCAGACTTCAGTGTTCCTTGGATGCACATGAGATTTGTCTGCAAGATATCCAGGTAAATTGAAAGCTTATGAAAGATTTAACTTTGTAAAGGAGAAGTGTTTTACGTACTTTTTCTCTTTTTTCCATTGTCTGTGGAATTCATGCTTCATGTGGTATATTAACTACAGTTAAGAGTTTAATTTCATGTCAGGTTCATTATCATCAGACCATTTAATATATGCACACTAATTCAGTGTGAATGCAATCAAAATATTCTTGGAGTTCCTGGTGTGAGGTTAAGAAACCACCTTGCAAGTGAAAGAAGAATGAGGGCAATGATCATACTACTTTCTCTTGAGGTAGCCCACATCATTCATTGCTGCCAGAACTTCCGTAATTCTAATCTTCTTTTTAATCTAAATGAGAAGGTTTCTATATTATTGAGGTATAGAGGTAGCAAAGCATTACTCAAGAAATACGCCCCCGTGTTTTTACAGGCATTGCCCCATGTTAGACAGTGTAACTGTTTTGTGTTTTATTTGAGGTTGCAGTCAGACATCTGCGGCTTTTCCAGAAACAACAGGAGAATATTGTTATAAAGATAAGAATTTTTATGAAGGTGTTAAAAACTGTAGATAGTTTTCAGGTAGTGAAGGTACCTCCTCCTATTGCATTACTTCTTTTAGGTCAAAAAATGTTCCTGTAGGCAAAAATATCTTAAACAGAGCAGAGTGGCAAGTTTCAAATATGATCAAATGTTTTCTGTTATGTACTATGTCTAGACAGTACTAAAAATACTTGCATGCTTCTTCAGAAAATTTGTTGCAGGCACCCAATGTTTCTAAAATTTAGAGTAAGTTTATTGTATCTATGAGACTAATATGTACTTTTTAATGCTTTTATCAAGCTGGACCCAGATCGAAGCCTTTTTGATCAAGGAGTGAAAACAGATGGAACAGTGCAACTCAGTGTACAAGTAATATCTAGGCAAGGTAAGCAGTTACATTTGTCTGTTGTACAGACAAACTAACATTGCACGAATACTTGTGAGCAAACCTAATCTCCTATTCCTAGCTGTAAAATTCAGAAAATCAATGAATGGTCACAGAGCTTCAGAATGTATTTTTCATTGTATACTGTAGTTCTAAGAAGTAAAATAAATGCCATGCACTAATGCTATTTGAAATGGTTTTTAAAGGAATTTCATATCGTTTTTATAAGTAACAAAATTAAACACAAATCCAGAACCCAAACAACTTTTAGTCGAGTAGTATCAGTTACAGTATGAGGTTTTCCTCAAGGTTGAGTAGTTACTCATATCAGACCAAATATCGACGGAGGCAAAAGATTTTTGTGTAGGTAGGTGGCAGTTTCATCCCAGTGAGGTGAGTGAGCTTGTGTGCTTCAGGAACAATTACATTTTGAAAGTAAATGTAGCTAACTGAAAATCCTTATCGAGGTCCATGATCCCTGTCTGTTGTCTGTTGTCTTTGGATGAGAAGTCAGAAAAAAAACATTGTGTAAGAGGAACATTAACCAGTTGGATATGGATTTGTTAAGGCATAGTGTTTATTTGTATTATCTGATATGACAGGATTTCCCCGTGTCAAATTCTCAGGAACTAGCATTGTTTTACTTTTTATCCTAGTTTTCTGCTTTGCCCCCTCCATATGTCTTGAGTGGAAGGACAGCCAGACAGCCACCACTCTTTATAGACAATGTAAATATTTGGCTGTGGGAACAGCTACAGGTGTTTATTTCTGTATTTTTAAACAGAGACAAGTTCGTACAGGAGTAGATCTGTTTTGAGTTACATCAGCAAAGCAAATGAGCAAAATTTGGGGCACACTTTTTCTTTCCTTTTGGCATCATTGTAGATTAAACAGAAGAAAACTTTTCGGCTTTGTATTTACAGTCTTCAGGAAGACACAATTTGCATTTAATGCTGAGTGTCAGGTGACTAGTGCTAGGTTGAGTCCTCAGTTCCCCATATGTAATGAGAAGTGTACTACCTTTCTACTTAAAAAATAGAATGGAAATATCCTTCAGGTAACTAGAATAATTGCTCTTAATTCATGCCCAGTAACTTCTAGTATTCAGTGCTCAGACTTCCATTTTCAAAAGGATGTGAGTGATGAATATCTTTACTATCATCTTTTATGTTTGTCATGGTTTTGCATGGGAGACATTTAGAGAAGTGATGTAAAGCTTCCAGCTGCTGGAAAGCTGGACACGCCTCTGTGAAAAACACATGTTAAAGAGGAAAGAAGTGCAGGAACTTCCTCTTTCTCTTCTGGACTGCAAAGAGGCGACACGCCCCTGCCCCCTGTCTCAGCCAGGCCGGGGCTGGGCCCCTTCCCCCTGGGGCACCTGCCAGGGAGGGGAGGGAGTGCCATGGGCCAGGCCAGGCAGGCTCTGCTGTGGGGCCAGGCCCCTCTCTGGGGGTCCGGGGGGGCTCACCAAGCCCCATCCTGCCCAGGCCGGGCCCCAGCAGCTGCCAGGCAGGAAGGTGGGGAAGGCTGCAGAGCCCTGGCTGAAGCAGGGCTGGCCCGTGGCTGTAAACATCTTGCCACCAGGTCCCTTCCCCACAGCGCGGCCGCCGCACGATATCAAGCAGCTGAGACCAGCCTGTGCAGAGGGGCCCTGTGGCTGGAATTGAATGCAGAGAAAACCAAAGACCAGCCATGCAGCTGATCCTGACATAGCCCCAGCTGCAGTTCCAGCCTCTGGCACCGAGTGACCATCTGCAGGCCCCGGGTGAGATGTTAACTCTTTCAGTGCTTCAGTCCTCCCTTGAGTGAGAGAAAGGAACAAGATGCAAGCATGTAAAGGAACAACATGAAGACACCAAGGTCAGCGAAGAAGAAGTCAAGTCCCAGATGGGAGGGATGAGGAGATGTCTTGGAGCTGGAATACTTTTGTAAAGCTGTGGAGAAAAGACTGTTTCCCTGTAACACATGAAAGCCATGGAGAGATGAAGGGTGCGATTTCATATCGAGCAAAGGCTTCCATGCTAAAGTAAGCAGATGTTAAAGTAGCTGTGATCCTATGAGAAGTTTGAACAGAGGAGAAAAGAGTGGTCCTGTACCCCCAGGAGAAGAAAAAGACCTCTGTTCCCAGAGATGAAGATGATTTTAGAGATAGATAATGAGAACTTTTGCCTGTGAACAGCTCATCTTTAAAACAATACCCCATAAATTTGACATGGCCCATAAACACAGCTGTGGGAAAAGCTTGTGGAAAATGGGAGGGACTTCACCATTGCAGATTTCCCCAGGTGGCTGCTATTTGTGACAAATTGAGAGCCACAAGAGAACTGGTTTTTTTTTTTCCTCGTGGGGAAGTCTCCATAACATTAAGGAGAGGGACTTCTCTCCCTAAGTGAACTGAAGAAAGACTATTCTAGAGGTGGTAAACTGACTGAAATTTTAAGTTTTGTTTCTTTACATTGTCAGTGGGAAAGAAAAGGTTATGGGGGAGAAGGAGAAGTGTTCTGAAGGGTTTGTTCTGATTCTTACTGTTCTTTCTTTTGGTTATTGTTAATAAATTTTTCTTTGTGTGCTTTTAAAGTTTTGAGCCTGCTTTGCCTTTCTCCTAATCCTACCTCACAGCAGGAAGTGAGTGCATTGGTGGTTGGCCAGTGCTGAACCCACCACACTCCTTGGTGTGCCACCTGGGAAATCTCAAAATTGGCGAAATCTCAAATTGGTGAACCAAAACCACTACATGAAATTGGTGTTTCCACCTGGTTTCGAACAGAAACCGCCACAACGTTCTTCCTGTGTTTAGTTTTTTCCCTTTGATGTAAAACTGAGGTTCATAATCACATAACACAAGGAGCTCCTTGCTCCATGCCCCCATCACACCTTCTCTCTCTCTCTCTCTCTCTCTCTCTCTCTCTCTCTCTCTCTCTCTCTCTCTCCCTCCCTCCCTGCCTCCCATCTTAAAAGAAACACTTGACTATTAAGTACTTCTGTGTCACTTTGGAACACTCCTCAGTGTTGTTTTTCAGGCCTTGATACTTTAGCAACTCATAAGATACCTGTTTGTTGGAGGCATGTAAAATATGGCAGGGCAGAATGTCAGAAAACAAATAGCATGCATAGAAACAAAAGAGAGGTCCTTGGATCACTAACAGGAAAATGGACTTGTTACTGTTGACCACAGTACCCCTTTGAGCCAGACGGGAAAAAATGGCTTCTTACTCCATCCTCATATTTTATCTGTGTGAATGAGGTTTTTAAGAAACTCTCAGTTCACTTACATTTATTTTCCCCACACTTAACGTAATGTATAGAATTCAAGTAAGAGTAATCAGTGATGCTAATCCTTGTGGTGGATTGGACTCCCTTATTTCCTGTAAGAAAGGCTGGTATGTCAGTTCAAATGTTCTACCACATTTTGAAGAGCTGGCTTTAAATTCAAAGACAACAGGTGAAACATAGTTCTTCTTCCATAGTTGAACTTGAGTGTAGTTCTTTTATAGCATTTCATTCTACAGCAGATAAAATACCATTCCTATTTTTTCTTTTTACTAGTAAGACTCTTAGGGCGCTCTGCTTTGCCCTAACTCGTTTCCTCTGGTTGGGGGAATAGGAATCTGGAACAGCTCATCTCTTATGTGGTAGGTAAAGGGAGACAAAATGTGAGGAGAGATGCAGGCAAACACGGAATTAATGTTGTTCTAGTGTTGCAGTAAGTTAGATGGCAGATTGTTAATTCACATTTTTACTTACAAGGTGTTTCCTCTACAGAGACTCGTTGCTTTGATCTCCATGTTTGTATTGTGGATGAAGCACAAAGTTCTTTTGACATGTAGTTTTGTGACACACAGTGAATTATTTTGTTGAGCAATAATGGACTGTACCTCTTTTTTCTTTACTTTTGTTTTTCAGGTTAAAAAATAGAGTCTTAACCCTTAGTAGCTTCCCTTACCCATTTCCATATGATTTTGAAAGAAGCCTATGTTGTGCATATTAGTTTTTCATGGCCTAGATAAAACACTCTCCTAAGTAAAGTATTTGTTTTCTTTTTCTTCATATTTGTTTCTTCTCTAATCAGCCACTACTGGTTGTCAACATCTGTTTTCACATCCTGGATTTCACATTGCCGAGTTTTGTACTCTAGGGTCTTTATAGTGTTTGTTCCCTTTCTAACATTTTTTTCAAGCTGAATGCCTATTCAAATCTAGAGGAATACTTGTCTGAAAAAGACTTGTTTTTTCTTACTTGTAATACAGGTACATACTCCACTTGTTTTCCCTTACAAACTATGACTGGATTGTGGATTTAGCATTTAAGGCTGTTACCTGCAGAGCCATCTCATGCTGTGCTTTAATATAGATTAGACAGGGAGGACACAAAGTAATATCTTTACAGTACAAGATACTGAAGTTACTCTGGCCATATGATGTTCTGTGAATCTGCCTTTCATCAGCCTAACCATGGTCAAGGTTTTCCAACTCGTGATAAAATAGAATTGTAAGGATTCTTCTTTTATGTGAAAATATGTGTGATAAAAATCTCTTAAAATAAGCTTGGTTGTTGGCATTATAATGAAAATTGTATGTTACAGAAATTGAAATAATTTTGAAAAATTTTTTGTATAATGTATGAAAATTGGTGAGGCACCAGCTGGACAAAACACCTCAGAAGACAACAGAGAAGGTGGTGATACAAAGCATTAGTGAATGTGTTCTTTCTTGCTGCAGAATAGATGCAGACATAACTTGTTAGCTCCGTGATCTCATACCTGAAATGACAGACAAAAAGCCAAAACATTAATAGCTGATGAGGCCTAAGATGAGAAGAATTTTCTAGGTTTCTTTTAATTTGCTGTTTAACACACTGCCTGCTTCAGAGTACTGAAAGAAAATGTTTTGTGCAGGCCTCAGAGATATCAGGGAAGTGTTGTAAAGGCTGAAAGAAATGCCTTATGGTTGGAGTGAAGTTGGATACTTGTTCTGGGTCCTTTTGGAGGTTGCTTTTTCTATTTGTTTTGGGGTTTTTTATATGTCATATTTCTTACAGACTAAAATATTGTACCTCATGCTCACATGCTGACCATTCTGTTCAAGATCTGTGAAATGGATCACTTAAATAGAACAGAAAGCTGTAATACTGGGGGAAGAGGAAGGGACAGCTTTGTTATTTACCTTACTAAAGTATATGCTCTACAATAGAGTATGTCATTTTAATTTAGGACACTCACAGAAATTTGGTGACACTCCCGTGTCCTGCTTCTTTCCTGAGTTTGCTAGCCCTACTAATCAGAAAGCTATAAACGATATTTTTGTCATATTGTCTTTAAGTTTTGTCATGTTTCCATGCTTAGGGATGGAGCCCAAGTTGAACATCCTGGAAATTGTGAAGCCTGTGGAGACCGTGGAGGTTGTGATTGATCCAGATGCTCATCATGCAGAGGCTGAAGCTCACCTTGTTGAGGAAGCTCAAGTGATAACCTTGGATGGAACAAAACATATTGCAACAATTTCAGATGAAACGTCTGAGCAAGTGACGCGATGGGCTGCAGCTCTGGAAGGCTACCGGAAGGAGCAGGAGCGCCTTGGAATACCTTACGGTAATAGTGCACGGCTACGGGTGTATTCAGCTGGGGGCTGGTCTCAAGGACCTCAGAGGGGGAAACCTGTGGTATGGGTTAGTACAATGCAAATAATCTGCATAAGGGAATTGTAGAATCATGGAATGGTTTGGCTTGGAAGAGGCTGTAAAGACCATCTGGTTCCAATCCCCTGCCATTGGCAGAGGCAACTTCCACTAGATGAGGTTGCTCCAAGCACCATCTAGCTTAGCCTGGAACACATCCAGGAATGGGGCAGCCACAGCTTCTCTGGGCACCATGCCAGGGCCTCACCCCTCTCACAGGGAAGAATTTTTTCCTAATACCTAATCTAAAAATCCAGGAGAAGTAAAATGAATGCTCATAATAGTTTCATTAAATGAGTGCTTTTGTGCCATAACTACCTTGTCAATGCAGTTTTTAGAAAGCACTTTTCTTCTTGCCCTCCTTAAAAATGTGTGTTAGTGATAAAGCTCTTCAGGTGCGTGTGGAATTGAACAGACTCGGTATTGGGGCATTGCCTGTAAAGTTGCTGAAACAAATTGTTCATGGTCTGGAGGATGCTGAATATTCTGTTAAATTAGATTTTGTGTGAGAAGCTGTGCTGGACTTCTTCATACTGGAGGAAGATGATTCAGAACTGAAAATAAATATTCTTCTAGATGATCATCTTTTTTTGAGTTAATGTTGTTACTTAGCAGGTTGCTCTTTTAATGTTAGCTTAAAAAACATCTCTGAATGTCTGTTTAAGATTGAACTGGAACTGTGGGATGTAGACCTATATCATGTTTGGGAGATTATCCAGCTGAATTGCTTCTTGTGACTGGCAGAAATGTACTGTCGAGACATATTCAGGAAGCTGTGCAGGCCTGTAAAACTGGAATATATTTGGCTAGGGGGAAGTTTGGAAGGATTTAAGAATTCCAGTCAAGTCACAGGTCTTTGCAGGACATGCAGCTTGCCAATATTTTGAGCATATTTTTGATAACTAAAGCAAAGACTTTTGCATGGCTTTTTAGTTTTCTCATTGGTAAACACTTCAAAAACAGTTTTCCTCGTGTTATGTCTGTTGGTAATCAGGGATTTGATGTGTAATGTTTGAAAAAAAGAGTGAGGGATTATCAGAAGCAGACTAATACTTTTCATCATGCTGTCACATTAATATTAGAATAAAATTACATAAACCAATGTTGTTATGTTGAATAATATTTTTAATAAACTTTAATAATGTTGATGCTTTAAGAAAACTCTATAGCCCACAGCTGTGGCTTCAAAAGTCGAATGATTTTTGGGCCATAGGAGTGCAGATTTTTCAGGAAGATCATAGTAGTTCATTATGACAGAGATACGTATATTATGAAGAATAGTGTTCTCTTGATATCAAAAAAATTACTCCTAAAAAGTATAACATTTTAAATGTTTTCTGAGTAGGCATTACAGGGACTTGGGCTGAAATAAGGTGCCCCTAGCTTCTACATTATAATCCAAAATTATTTATTGAATCTTTTCAGAAGACAGAATGTGTTGATGTTAAGAGTCAAGGCTAGTCAATAAATAATCATCCAGAAAAGTAGTGGTTCATTGTCTTCATCCTTACAGGCTTGTCTGGAAAACTAGCATTTAGCAGGTCTTTAAAATGTTGTTTTATGTTATGTTTTGGGTATATTTTTAGAGATTATAAATATTTTTCTGTTACAAGTATTTCTGCTATTAGAATCCAAATATTTGGTACCTAGAAGGAAGGAAAATATGAATAGTTATGAGAAATAAATGCAGAAAATGGAGCAGCAGAGAGCTTGGAAACCACAGAAGTGGTTAGAGAAAGTAATAATTTTTGTTCCCTTGCAGATTGTGTTCTCTCAATGAGAACAAATTAGCAGCTTTTTGGTGGAAGCTCACTGCTGCTGATATTTGGTAGATCAGCCTTCTTGTGGTGTGTCTTTTGCCACAGGATTACATTGCATTGTTTTAAGTAGCATTAGTGAAAAATTGTACCATGTAGCATTAAATTTGTAGCTCCTAGATAAATGTTTATAGACTTAGGATACTTTGCTTTCTCTAAATCTTCATTTTATTAATTTTTCTTAATGCTTAATTTTATTTGTTTTAAATCTTAAAATAAAAAATTGTCAAGGTGCCATCTGCTTGGGATATCAAAATTTAAAAATACATAATCACTCTGCTCCAGTGAAAAGTAGAAGTTCCTACTTTAGTTTCTTGTTCTTACCTATTGTTGACATATTATGTTGTATACAATGATAACATGCCAAAACTTGATGGTCTGGCTGAAAAGGTCATTGCAGAAGCAATCACTCACCTCCAGTAGGTCAATGCTCAGATAGGCTCTATGCAAGGGACACTTGAGAAAAAACTGGTCCTCAGTTTTATTGCTCAGTATTCCCTGTAGTGTGGAATATGCCCTTGTCAGTTGAGGTCAGCTGTCCCTCCTCAGTTTCATGTGCACCCCTGTCTACTCGCTGGGGTGGCTGAATGAGAAACAGAGAAGGCCTTGCATTGGAATCCAATAGTCTGACAAGGTAGTCTGTTCTTCTAGATATTCCATGTGTGGAGGGTGCAGTATTGAATATCAGATTTACTTGAGAGTCATTGATATTACATGGGATTTCTGGTTTAGTAGAGTGATACAAGGTATGTTAAAACCCAGAGGTAAGATATCGTTGAATGAATACAGCAGTTTCAGAACATTGCACAATCCCAATCCCTATCCCAAGAGGATTCCTGGTACAGATGTCTATAATACACTCACCATCACAAGGTTAGGTGTTCCTAATGGCCAGGAGGGAGAACATGGGTTGCAGCCAACTCAAGCTCATTGTTCTCTTCAAAATTCTCTTGCTAATTTTGTGGTTTGAGTTCTCTGTGTTAGGCTAAGCCACATCTTCGTGGCCTCTAGAAGCGCTGCTCAGCAGTGGACAAAACATCTCAGTG